>LS997563.1:26159396-26271896 GCA_000469685.2 Haemonchus contortus | reverse complement strand
AAAAAGTAGTAAGAGGAATGGCGGAACTGGCACATGGAAGCGGGGCTAGGACCAAACATTCATCTCTTCACAAACTTTCTGGAATGCGAAAAAATGGTTTGGAGCAGTCAAAAGTAGGGTGGTCAAGTTTATTGTGAAAAGGGTTTGCACTAAGGTGGACGGAACTATGATCAACCACTAATAACTGTGCTCAAATATATCGAGCGTGATGCTATCAGCAGTTCAGCGTTCGAATATAGAGAGAACTATCTCATTCTGATTATCCAACATCCCGCTGAATGACTCCATCGTGGATAAGTGGCCATCGACATATACCGCGCGCGTTAGCGTGCATAGCCAAACTGGTATATATAATATGCCGCTTGGGTGTTAAGGCGAGAGATAAAGAGGGTTACATAAGGGGCGATATTTAGCTTTTGAAAGAAAAAGTCACTCAACAATCGTCTTTTACGTCAGTGGTGTAGTTTCCTTTCGCAAATGGACTGTGACCGTAAGGCCTCGCGCTTTCCGCACTCTGTTCATGGCGAGGCTTTGGTAGTTTCCATTTTAGGATCTTTGGGCAAAAAATGGCAGTAACTCGAAAAATCGTAGGATATGTTAACCTGTTTTTGTATCCATATCGCTCAATATGTTTTCGAAATTGTTCAGGATGGCTATTCAGAACGGAGCGATCGGTTAGCAAGGTTAGCGAAGGAGGAAGTCAGCAAATTCTCACCAGACACAAAGAATGAGATCTGTGAGTGATTGATAGGAAAGCAGTTTTTGTACTCTCTATTTATTTTTATCATAATCCACACATAGCTCTAAGCTGCAAATTTGAATATCCAACGTGGTTCCAGCTCTGTTGACCACCCAGCTCTCCACACTTATCGAGTGCTCAAAACCACCACCAAAGTTGTCGATCACAAATGAATCGAAACAGCCGAAATGCTCTTCACATCAGTCGGGTTGCCGCTGCAAGTTTGACGTCAAGTTGTAGTAATTAACACCACCTTCTTGGAAATCTTCATATTCAAAGAATTGTTCCTTCGGTAGAATTGTGAATCTCGATCTGCGGCGTCGTATGCCATCGAATAATAATTATATTGTAGAAAAATACTGGTTAATTAGTTTTTGCGGAAAGCGATCATAACCGATCCTTTCGAAAGAATTCTTTCTTATTCATCAACCTCTCTCTCATCTTTTCGTCATTTTTACTCTTTACGTTGCGAAACCTTAACGATGGACATCACAATCTATTCAAAACTCTTCTCTAGTGGGTATTTTAGGAACGAGGGAATAATTATATTGAATTATTAATATGTGGTGACCGTGTCATTTAATCTGAAAATTAAGTTTTGCCTGTCGAAATTGTAAATAACTTTTAGAATTGTTCAACGTTGTTGACATTGCCTCACCTTTTCATACGCCATTTTGCACTTCTAAAAACCTTGCTTTTAATAACCGATTCTAATTTATTGTACGTTTCTGATTTGACTTTTCTATTTTTGAATCGCATTTTTCACTTGAACTGTCATTTCACTTATAGCATCCGCCCAAGTAAAGTATCAGAGTTTTATGACAGTAAACCATGATTTGAAGGGAGATGTAAAAGATGTCGTCTATTTCATATCCCAAAATGATGCATGTGATAATAAAAATTCGTTCTAACTTGATGTTGTGTTAACTATTGCTATTTCGCCAAAGTATGCACACGATACGTTTTGTCCATTACTCCCAACCTCGTGAAAAAAAACTGCTCTAGTCTTAAAGGCACCGTTTTCAAAAAAGTTAGGGTACCCTTTTTTGACGGGAATTGATAGAACTACTCTAGAGTAAAGCGATAACAACGAAAAAAGCGCAAAAAACGATGAACAAAAAGAATTACAAAGGGTCAAAAAAAGAGCTGGAAAGGGGGGTTGGACGAATTTCACATTGAAAAAACTGCGGTTAGGGAGTGTTCGAGCGAGAATGCACGAAGGCGACGCAAAGCCTGCAATACAGACAATACATCGAAATTAAGAGTTTCTAAAATAAAAAAACATTTGCATGCAATAATTTACACAAAATATGTTAAAATCTTCAATAAACTTACGAGAATAGTTAAAGAATGCTACCGTGAAAAATTCATAACAGAAAAAAAACAATAGAAATAACAAATATAAAATAGAAATAACAGCCGAATACTAGCTCCTGTACGAGGCGGTAGACCAGCTGATGATTCCTGGCAATTTGCCAATCAGCGTATCGATTTTTCACCAACTTCGCTCCAGTGCGAATGTGGTGAAGGACAACTTGAACTCGTAGTCAGCCTAGCGAAGGGCGGAGGCCTCAAGTCCCCCACTGTTCCTGCCCTTACCGTGCCCTATCCAGCCGTTTTCCGACCTAATTCCTGCAAAAATGTTATCAGAGGGGGCTTCGAATTCAAACCATGTGCAAATCTCCGAAACCATTTTTCCGTGAACAGTGCCTCTAAGGAAGGCGCTAAGGGTGTTCTGCAAAACTTGACGCAACACACTGTAGAGTAGCCTCAAGCAAGCATTCGAAAAACGCTTTCAGCTGACTCCCTGTTTTTCTTGTTTCAAACTTTCACACGAATGTCTGAGTACTGGGAAGACACGACTCAGGGAACGCAGGCCCTAGCTTTTGTTATTCAGCGATCATGATCAGATTATTAATCCACTGAATCAGTAATCCGAGCCTTGGGTCTTGGATTCCGCACGACATGAGACCGGCTGTGGCTAGAAGTCGCCCTCTACCTTTCTCCCTATTAGATACGATTCAACAAAGGAGCATATTTTACCTGAGCAACAGTTGCGAGCGCAATATGCCTTGCGCTCGAAACTGTTGCTCAGCGGAAATATCCTAGTGCTCGAAGGACTGACCCTATGTATCACGACTATCGTGATTCAAGCTACTGTGGGTTATAACTTTCTTCTATGAGTTTCTATGAATGTTGGATTACAACGTTTATCTCTTGAAAAAATCTCAACTTTGCAGTACTTCATATTTTGAGAGTTCACTGAAATGTTGAACATTCTCTTGAAGACACCGTTGCGAGACCGCATAAATAGAGGCCGTGCGGGACGATGGAGAATTTGCGATGGTGCATGACATCAGCGCATGAATTCACCCTTATTTTTTCCTTACTTTCTGGGGCATGAATCTTCGTTCAAGGTGCATGACTCTCGCTCATCTACTTATAATATCCATTCACATTTTGCATTTATGTTCTCTGTTACTGATATCTATCCTCTTTCTATCCTCTGGTTCATTATGTCCTATGTTGTTAGTTTAATGGCTTCCCTTCGAAGTTCTGGCATTATTACTCGATCGATTAACCTGAACTACTTGTTTTATTTTCTTCTTGGCCTGTTTAATTACCCAGGTCTGAGATGCGATTTGGTTGGTGACCAAAATAAAGTGTGCAATAACTACATCCTCGTGGCACAGGAGTACGATATTTCTTGCTTGGTGCGTCGGCCGGGAAACGATCCCGGGCTGCCCGCGTAGCAGGCGAGCATTCTACCACTGAACCTCCGATGGATTCCTTCACTTCATCACAACAGGAGGGACCACTGCACTGCTGAACAAGGAAACACGTCCAACACTGCAATGTTAGTCTTCAGAAAAGGCAGAGAAACTTAAGTGTACTATGGAGACTAAGTGTAGTTGCACAGCAGCTGAATCACATGTTCGATGCCGATGCGAAGACTACGACATTGAGAAGAACTTCAAAGACATAGTAAATATCCTGCCAGTTACACGACATCATCTGAGATCCAAAAAACATCCAGAACACGCCGTGCTGGCGGAAGTAGACCAAGGAGTTTGTACAGAACTCATCCTGAACGTCAAGGAAGCAGTGGGTGAAGCGGTCATTGATGTAATCGATGATACTTGCTTAATCGCCATACTCTGCTGTTACAGTTGCAATCGAGGTGCTGTAGCAGAAATAAATTGCAAGCCTACGAAGGCAAACACAACTGCCGAAATAAACTGCAGTGAAGATAGCTTCGCTGTTCCTCGCTCTGCATCAGGAACAATCTCCAAACTCTACTTCATGCTAACTGAAGCACAGGTCAGGATGAACTGCACACTTAAATGTGGAAATAATCCAACATATTTCTAGATAACTGAAATCCTCAAGTACATCCATAGGATCCACAACGGTATCAACCATGCTCTCCGACAGTATCATAACTCGACTTACGAATTCCGATGGCCGGACTTCAGACACATCGCTGCGATGTATCTGCTTTGGTACAAGATGGTTATCGTTACGTTCTGGTAATTGTGGGGTTTTCAGCCCTCACTTATCTCTACTTTATCTCTGCATGCCAAGCTATTTTGTGCACGGGCCTGGAACTTATAGTGAAAGTCCCACCAGCGAAAGTGAAAATCGCATTCAGATTATTCTGCTGCCTTGCTCTAAGATTCGCGCACGTCAAGATCACAAAGATACACAGCAAGAAAAATGAGAAATCATTGTAAATTTCTAAGGTGCATGAAAGTGAAATAACAGTGCATGCTATCGATTTCACTGAGGAACAATGTTATCGCAGCTAAAATGACTTATTATTGAAGGCGTGGACAAATCATCGTTCGAAGATCTCCGAAAAAAGAGAAAAGCACAAGAAAAAAGTTAATAGAGGATCTCAAGTACAAGCGCTCTTGTATAAGAGCAGCCGCTACCCTATCATCGGAAATAGAAGTGCAAAAGAAAATCCGCACGTTCGTCAAATAGTTTAAACGTATCACCCGCAACAATGATGCCCTCGACACCTTCACAAAGGTCCGAGGAAGTCTGCCTGTAGTCTATGCGCGAGGGGAGGGCACTCTCTACCGAGCGAAGGTGGAAATTGTGTGGAAGAAGACCAGCCACATGAAGGAGTGTTTCAGAAGTGCAGCGGAAAGCTTAGCTATGTGTTACGAGACCTACAGATTGTTGATGGTTGCTGAATCGGCTTCAAAGAAGTCGCGTGACAAACTCTTCGCTCAAGATGTTGAACGAACGAACCTGGAACCGACTATAACAAGTGACTACGTGCGAAGAGGAATGGACTTTTTGACGAGATGATGGGTACCATGGAAACCGAATTGAAGAATGTAGAAATCCAGATCAGCAACGAAGATCATCCGAATGCCATGGCTGAGTTGAAGCAGATGATCATTAACGTGCAGGCTTGTGTTGATAGTGCCGTAGGCACCCTGCAGCAACAGGAGGAGAAGATGACGGAGCTCTCTGGCTCAGCGAGGGATAGCAGTGAAGAAACTCGTAATATCAAGTGAGTCAAAGGGCTGTTGAAGAGCATCTCTCTGCTCTCGAGGAAAGGAAGGGCGGTCTTCATGAATACCCTCCAGAGGAAGGAGTGGAAGGAGATCAGCGAAAACTTGACGAGAGAGAACTCTTTCTTCGAGATGACACAGGAATTCCAAGGCATGACAAGGAGGCTCATCTTCACGATGATGAAAAAAAGGCGTCACAGGCAGGGACTGCTGGACAAAGGGAAACGGTCCCAACATATTCGGAACAAAGGCAATGGAAGATACTGGTCCAAATGGAAGAAACCGAACTTATGTTGAAGGCCAACCATCGTGTTCCTTTGAGATGCATTTCACATATGGACGTTATGAGATCCGAGGACAGATACTTACGATGCTCCTTCTGTAACAATAAAGGCCAACATTATAGCGACTATTGTCCCAGCTTCAAAGACGTGGACTCACGCAAGACAAGGATTCGCTGCGAAAACTGCCTGGGTACCTGGCATTCAACGGAGGAGTGTAAACATACGAAAAGGAGATGTGTATACTGTAAAGCCAATACACACGACAAGGCGATATGCGATCTCCCTGAACTCATCGAACGAAACCGATGGAAAGTTATGGAACTCAAGAAGGAGTTAGATGTTCTAGAGGAAGGTTTTCCTGGGCCATCAACTTCAAGGAGCGGGGAGTATCACGACTATCGTGTTTCAGGCTACTGTGGGTTATAACTTTCTTCTATGAGTTTCTATTAAAGTTGGATTGCAACGTTTATCTTGATAGAATTTCAACTTTGCAGTACTTTATGTTTTGAGAGTCCACTGAAATGTTGAATATTCTCTTGAAGACGCCGATACGAAATCGCATAAATAGAGGCCGTGCAGGACGATGGAGAATGACGATGGTGCATGACATCAACGCATGAATTCATCCTTATTTTTCCCTTAATTGCTGGAGTATGAATCTTCGTTCAAAGTGCATGACTCACACTCATCTAGTTATAATATCCATTCACATTTTGAATTTATGTTCTCTGTTACTTGTATCTACCCTCTTTCCATCCTCTGGTTCATTATGTCCTATGTTATTAGTTTAATGACTTCCCTTTGAAGTTCTTGCATTATTACTCGATCGATTACCCTGAATTACTTGTTTTATTTTCTTCTTGGCTTGTTTATTTGCCCAAGTTTGAGGTGCGATTCGGTTGGTGACCAAATAAAGTGTGCAATAACTACATCCGCGTGGCACAGGAGTAAGATATTTCTTGCACTCTATATTCTTCTTCGAGTGCTGATATATTTTTCCAGTCGAGTGACTCTCGCTCGCTTTAGGTAGCGTTTTCTGTTTTCTATGTTCAGAAAAAGCCACACAAAATTTCAGAAGCGATTTCGCTTTTCTCGATTAAACTTTAGTTCTAATGCGTATGTGATTGTCGCGTCGCGGAGAGAGGGACGCCGTGGGCAAAGGAATACAGCATGATGCAGCAGCAGGTAATAAATACAGGAACAAAAGAATTGACAGCAGATCATGCCTTGAACAATGATCGCATATTGATTGAGACGCTAGAGCTGTAATGACGGCGAAGCGAATGGTACGCAAAAGCCGCGTGCGGCGAATCGATTACACAGAGCCGATGCTACTGCCCATCTCCCAACCACCAGTTAGCGTGAAATCTGTCTTAGGAGCTCTTGGTGTTCCCGTCTTCCTGTACTGAGTACCCGCTTTGGGATACCCGTACTCACTACTCGTTCAAAAAACACGCCAACAGGGCTAAGGTTAGGGGCCAATTGCCGGAGTAACTGCTTTTCATTGGATCAGGGTCAAATCTAGGCAAACGGAATAAAGAATAAAGTTTTTGGCGTTGATCGGTCCCTTCGGAGGGATGCCAAGTCAGTGCTTTTATCCAACCTGAGGAGTTCAACCAGTCCAACCACCGGTACCAATTTACCGACCCCGGCAGGATGGAAGGCTCGGTCGGCTTAGCGGATAACGATCCGGGATCTGAAACCGTGGCCGTGCATGTGAGATAGTGCGCCATTTGCCACCACAACACCTTCGCCTTAGGCCCAACTGACCCCTTTTTTTGTCTGCATGGCTTCATTGCGATGGAAATTGTTCTTGATGGTTGATGGCTCTTGGAAGAGGAGATCGAAAAGAGAAAAGTCCGTACCCTCCGAGTAAGGAGTTGCAACTATAGGAATGGTCCATCGTTTGGCGCCCAAGCATAGTTCTGGATCGATTTTCACTCATATAAACGGAACCTTCCCTTACATACGCTCTCATACCACCCATAATCTACCGATTAGAGTTAGTTGGGGATGAGTATCCTTGCAAATAAAATATAGAAGTTCCATAGCTTGCCATTGTCGTCATCAATGTACAGGGTGCGCCATAAATACTTTTACACAACTTTTAGGACCTTCGTAGTTTCCTTGTTCGGAGGGTTTCTCCAAAACTGGACCTTCCCTTATGTTTATGATATACTCTAGGCCCACATATCTACTTTGGTACTCTCAAGTCATCAGATTTCGAAAAACGGTGGAGCCTCGCAGACATCCAGAAACCGTTACGTCTTTGCGCGCATTTGGTGAATCAGATCAATCGTAAACCTCAGAATTGTCGTCTTGCCTTACATACGACCCCTTTTCTGAATACAATGGCTTGGGAAGGAGTACGCTGCGGAACCTGCAGAAACACGAGAAAAAAGAGTGCTGATTTGTTTGTATTTTCTAATCGGATGCGAAGAGTCTAACCCGAGTAAATACATTGTCTCTAGATAGGTTTCTGAAGCTTTATAAACTTCTTTAAGAAGAAGAAGAATTCTGTGAAGAATTTGGAGGGAAAAAACAAATGTCATGCGCTACTTTAGCGCGGCACGCGCTCCGACACCCTTTTATCTGACTAAAGGGTGTTCAGCGGGGAAGAAATGTTGAGATCTCAGAGTATACAAATATTTCACATTACGAGTGCTGAAGCCACTGAGAGAAGTCAGATAGCCTCTTGTAACCGTTTTCCCTCTTTCATGATGAAAATGACCGGTGTGTTCGTTTTGTAGATGCGTTGCATAGCAAATAGTTCACATGAATCACGATGCATCGATAATAACTGCTGTCTCTGTAGCAAAATTCTTCTCTTTTCATATTTATGGCGCACCCTGTAGTGATTACCATCTAGATAGTTTGAAACAAAAACTTAGTAAACCCAATATGTATTAACTTCATGAATATCGTAGCAATCCACTAATCAGTAAAGATCAGCCTTATTTTTGTAGCGAGGACGACAAACACTAGAATCATGTACACGGCTCATTAAAACGCTGGGGAGAGTGAAAGCATTGAACTGCTTTCCTTCTGGTGCTCATAATTCCTTCTTGAACGTTTCTATGTGAGGCGACTCCCTTTCAAATCTTACCCCATCAACTGCCGGTTTATTCTTCGTAAAATCTAGTAGCCTTTCCACCAGGTGAGAGTCATTTGTGGCAACAATTGGGTCAACATTTTGTGGAGGAAGGCTCGCCAATCTCTCTCTTTCAACATCCTTGCTTATGGCGTGGGGGGGGGGGGGGGAGGGCTAAGCCAAGAAGAAATTATGAGCACCAGAAGAGAAGGAGATAAATCACGGTGATAGTCTTTACCCTCGGAACTCTCAATGAAACACCCACGCCTGAGTTACGAGGATATGATTTTGCCCAATAGAAGCGGATATTTCGCACATCAGGAAAATTGTTGGTCATTTTGCTCAAAGATTTTCATGCTGCTGAATGTCCTCGGTGTAGCCAATACCTTAATACATATTTGATAATCTCCCATCTTTGGCCTGGTAAAGGTCCAGACGTTCCAACAAAGATGGGTCCTCCGCAATCTGGTTTTCTTGAGCCAGGAAAGGGATGAAAAGAGGATCGTTGATCAGAGTGTTGTGCCATCTCGTAAAAGATGTTTATTTTAATTCTTGGCAACCTGAAAAGAAGCATTCATCTATATATTAGGAGATTGCTTCATAGTAGCACTACCACATTATCGGTCCCACATATACGGTTCTTGAAATCTTTTTTAACAATGCTAAAATCTCTATCTGCTCATTGAAGCGATGCGAGCCTCCCTAACTGCTCCTCTGTTCGGAACGAAGTGCTTATGATCGAACGCTGCATTTTCATTGAAGTTTGGTCCAACCATTAAGCTTTCGCCACAGGCATTGGACATGATTCATAGTGCTGTCGGCAGATATGCCTTCGTCTCTGGGGAAAGATCGGAGAGAGATCGCAGAGGAACGCCACTGCATACCGAGAGGAGCAATGGAGCACAATTTGCAAAATATATTAGCTCGAGATGAGATGAATATCGACGCTACAGCGATGCCAGTAGTGTTCTTTTTCAGATACATCTAATTTTTCTATGTTCTTTTTCAGATACATCTAATTTTTCTGTGTGAAATAAGACCACATGGATGCTGGTGGTGAGCCATGAAGAGGCGGTACTTAAATCTATGCCATGCTTGTATTTACCACAGCTAGTGAAAAAGGTAGCTGAAGAAAAGCTGTTTAGTGCAACGAGCAAGTGGAGTGTACGGAAAATTTAAATGTGAACTCTGTCTCTATATGAGATCCGACCATTTGCCCACAGTCCGGCATCGCAAAGGAATAATTTTATGGAATTTCACGAACTACAGAATTATCGAAAATGTTACATTATGCAGTTCATGTATGTAGGTAGAGCCATCATTTCCCTGATACTAAATTTGTTTTACTTACGAACATCCTTTTTTGACACTTTTTCTAATGAATATTTTGTTTATTTCGGAATGCCTATTTCAGAATGTACAGTGTCGTTTAGAGATTTTCGCCGGCTTTCGAGGTCGACTATGAGTACATACATCTCAAAAAACAAACCATTTTTCTGGACAATATCTTCCTCATTCTGCTAAAAATTGGTTTGCCATCTTTCTGGGAGCTTCATTATTCCAATTTCACAAAATGTTCCATTCTTAGAATTAAAAACTGTGCTGAATGCATTTTGCAGTTTTTCAGTGAATTAAACGACTTCCCACGACTCCCAACTTTGCAGAAATTTGGATGAATACTAATGTGAATACTACAAACTATATCGGGAGGTCGTGAGACGTGCCATCCAAACTTAAGGAATCTTTGAAGGGTGGTCTCAGATACGCTTGATCTGGCGTTGTCCACATCTTTACTGTTGGCTAGTTCTTGGCGTTTCTGCCATCTTGCTGCCTTCGAATTGTCCAGCTGAGTACAGCATCATTGAGAAGTAATCGACTAGTAGTGCAGGAACAGCTCATCGTTATGTAGGTCCCCTTCAGGCAATGGCAACAGAGAATAATCTCCAGCGCATGGATGTTGGTTTTGGAGTGGTTAGTGGCGGCTCCGCTCTACCTTGTCGTACCCCATCCATTTCTCATCTCCCATTACCATGCGTTTCAGAAACTGATTTTTGTTACGCTTTATTGATAAGCCACAGACGGAAACGCGGTTGAGTAGGTAGCACTTGCCCAATATGTGAGGTACCAAAACAACGAGGCGACAAACAGAACCAGGTTCCCTCAAATGGTCGTGAAAAGCCGAATTTGAGCCTTTCTGCAATCTCACTCATATGTCGTTATCAACTGGAGATATTCTCTCCTATCGTTGCTGATCTTCAAAAGCGATTCACCTTGTCTAAACTTTCCAAGCCACACACGCACTGTACGTTCTGATATACGATTGTCTTCGTAAATATTACAAATCTTTTCCGCAATTTGAGCTGCACTCTTGCCTTTTCTGTAGAAGAAAATCCTCTGGTGGAGAAAATGCACTCGACGGCTGCCCACAAGCGCACTGTATTTGAACAAACAGTACTCAGGGAATGTTATTCTGGTTTGGATGGAATTTCAAGAAATATTTACCTATTCCGGACAACGAAAGTTCCGAACAGAAAGAAAGAAACCGGCTGTTCCGAACAACCTAATATATTAAATTTCATGCTACCCTACCGTGGTTTACATAGTGGCATGACGTGTAATACATGGGGTGTTAGTACATGCTACATAGTAGTAATGAAGGACTTACACGTATGCTGCTCATGAAGTTGGAATTCGAAGTAGAAAGATGTACAGTGACAGTGACAGGAATGAAACGAACAATGCGCAGCACAATCGCGAAACCCGGAAGTGAATCAGTGTTAACACCATAGCCTCCATTTCTGCTTAAAATGAGTAGGGCTTTGGACACAATATCCTTTCATGAATGATCACTAACGTCCCAAATGATTGAATGAAACCCCTAATCCTGAGAAAGCCGGAGAAACGCATGAAAATCAGGCCATGAGAACTGCTGGAAGAGTTGCAAAATCAAAGGTGGTGATAGGACGCAAGAAAAGAAGCCAGTAGCTGTCTTGAGGATGGGATCGAATGTACTGTGAAATATTAGTGATAATTCTTGACCATTTTACGGCAATGCCTTCACGACGATCCCGTCAACGTCTTCAGGGAAATAGTTTCTTCTATCACTCCATTACCATTAAAATGTTCGTGGTGAAGCTCTTGGAATTCTCAACCGAACAATGTATCTATTGAATCAGCACAATTCCTCGAGAGATCGACCTTCACAATGATGCCCATAGATTATCACTATGGAATACAAAGATAAATGGGAAACACAGTGCCTGAGGGGGTCACACTCCTTATAGATTTCAGCATATTAAAGAGACTTTGATGTGATACTCTCGGGGATGGGTGGTCGTCACCATAATTCCATATGCATATGTTCGATTTCTGCTTCTGTCGTAAATATGGTGTTTACTGCCTTTATAGCTATTTGATTTGCTAGATACCTTAGCAGAGCTGTCCGTTTTTTTCACAATAGTTGGGATCCTAGTGTAATTGATTTGATCATATTTTTTCAAATTTCTTCTTCCATTGAGTAGCATTAGCAGGCTAATCGAAAGTATAACTAGGAAAAGGAGTGAAAGGATATGTTATTTGGGTTTATGGGAATCGCCTCGAGATGGGTCGAAACTTCTTATTGCATTAAAAAATCGGTAAATTTCCTGAGAACCATCCATGCCTTCGTTGTTCATTAATGAAGCTCGCGTCCTTCGGGCAATAATTTTTGCTGGAGGCTATTTTCGTGTCCATAACTCGAGGACCGAGAGGTTCATGAATTAGGCCTCACTTCTTATGAACTTTTGTCTTGGCTGAGCAGACTCTTGGAGACGCTAGTCAGTAACACTGCTATTTGACCTTTCTGATAAATCAGCTCCTAGACAAAGTGAATTGGGGTGTTCAAACGGAAAAAAATTACTTCAATACTTCTAAGTCTATTTGTAAGATAGATCGATTGTTGGTTTGCTTTTGTTGCGAATATTGATAAATATTCTGGTGAAATGCACTCCCCTACGATAAAGATGTATAGGACACTCGTCAGTGCCGTTTGAAATTTTGCCGACGTCGTGCTCCTCGCGGGGTTCTGCTTATTTCCATCTTCATTTGCATAAGCCAATGCGATCTTCTTTTGCGATACTGAACGATTTCGTGGCATGATTGAGATTGAGATAAATGGCAACAATCCGGCGCCTGGCTTCCATTCCCTCAAGAGTGGGAAGCTCTAAATAATTGAGCTGCCGTCCGTCCGTCCTTCCCGTTCCCTCCCTCCCAAATCCGCCTCTTGGATTAGTGCAGTCACGCTTATGACCTTAGAATTTACGAATTCTTGTGGGTTTCTTGTTTCGGTGAATGTAAGGCTCTCTTTTCTGGAATCTCGTATTATTCGTCTTCAATCCAACTTTTCTTGCGAAATACGCCATATTACTTGGAAATAGATTTCTGATCCATTTCGTTTGTCTTAAATCAATGTGCTCCGCAGTATCAACTGGGTTTTTTAATGTAACACTACAGGAACAAATAGAGACACATGTTGCTCTCATTTTTCTTAGGTAATCAACGCATTGACGACAATCGCGTTCTGGGAAAAAATAGTCGTGAGGGACTGGCGCGCCCTTTCTTTTTCAGGCGCGACTGCGGCTCACATGTGGTCCAACCTGGCAAACTTTCGAGTTCATTTCCAAATTTTTATTTTTTGACTGTAGCACTTGCACTTAGTGGTCATTCAGTCATGACCTCAAGGAGATCGTTTCGAGAAGCTTTTGCGGGCTTTGCGTCTAGTCGATATCGATGAACATGCTAGTGGCAATCGTCTTTTCTAAAGATCTCATTTTTTGAATTAATACCATACAAAGTTCTAAAAATGCGGTAAAAACGTCTGCCATCGATGAGTTTCTTTTTTGAAAAGAATTCATATGGCGCAGTGCATTCCCTCGAAGAGGCTCCGGTGTGGTATCAAACCTAAAATTCCCAAGATAAAAGATTTTCTGGGGTTGGGCAGTGTATAGCATCACTTAGGTCTGATTTAATGATCCGAGAAGAAAAGTGATAAAAATGGAAATATAGCTGAATAAAATAAAAAAGCAAGATGTGGACTACACTGTAGTCAATGCGTTAGTTTGAATGAATGCTCCGACATATATGTGAAGGTCGTTCTTAACCTTAGGCTTTCCTAATACCGAGCGTTGAGCAGGTGGAACGGATAGTGCTTGAATTCGATAACACTTGCGGGAAGAGATCAGCTTGTAACTAAACCTAGAGAAGGCGATGTTTATGGAAAATGGATCGCTAGCTTATGCTCCCTTTACGCTTAATGGAACACAAATCTTGAGATGCTCTAGCGTGCTCTACGTATGCTTCGGCCGAGAAGTCATCATGTTGAACGAGCTAGCTTCGAAGCTCAGCAGAAGACACCCACGCGTGTGCCGCCCCCAAGAACCTAGAAAGAGTAATGAAGAAGACAATGAACATCCGACTGCGCGTTCACTTTTCGACGATGAGGTCGTTACTGATTTGACGTGTACCTTGGGGACTTGGCTTCTACGAAAGCACGATGAGCATGCAGTCAGCGTCATTCAACGCGCTGTACAATGGACGGTGTTTGGAACTTCTCGGTACACTCTCGAGAATCCAAAGTTCTGAGTTCCGTCCGCGAACGAAGATAAGAGGCGCCGTTGCTTGCCGTAGGGAACGAAGATCAGGTGAGACGGACACACTGAAACCCTCGGGACTTCAAAGGAAGACCAGGAAAGCGACCAACGATTACACTCAGATCCCTTCTAGAAAGTCGGTAATAAACGGGCAGCATGAAATACAGGTGGTTCTGGTAGTTTTCGATAGAAACAAAAGAGCTGAAAACAGTGGGTTGGGATAGATCGGAGTTGTCATTAAAGTTATCAGTTTTTCAGGGTTAGCAACATCCTTGCAACCCACTGGTCGCCTACGGTTCACTGTAGTCATCAAACCTGAATTTACAGAAGCACGAGATCACTCTCCACATTAGGACCAATCTGAGTAAAGTGCACCGGGTTAAGCGAAGAGCTAACCATAAGTCGAGATGCACTTTAGTGAACGATCCAGTCTACAGCTTTCATCTCCCACCAGACTCTGGGGCTCCCTCATTTATCCTATAACCGTGTAGGAAACCTATGTAGGCTCGGTGACTCGACATGCAATGTTAGGGCACTTCTAACAACATTTTTGCCTTGCTGGTAGTTGTGTGAAGACTGTCGTAACGATACCCACACATGAACAGTAAGTATACTTATATGGGTAGGTAAAATGGAGATTGAGACACGTGTTTTCAAGATGTTTATCGCTCGCCCGCTCGATTGCCTGACAACCTGGTCTGACAACAACCATACAGTTGTCCGGAAGCGAGATCGGGACAGTATAAAACGCTAAGTAACCACGGCACAAACTAGGCCGTTCAGGGAGCACGCTCTCTTATGCAGAACTTTTTAGCAAAATGCTTCTGAATGCATAGAAATCGTGGTGGTTAGGCTTTCCTTGATTCGAAAAACAGCAAAAGATGGTGAATATTGAGAATATTGAAGTGAGTGTCATACAATGTATGTAGCTGTCTGAAAAGGTCTTTCAAGCCGTTCTGACCTGAACATTCTGCCAATCGATAGGTTGAGTTCATTCATTCAGGTCGAAACTAGGATCTGATACTGCTTAAGGAGGACACTTTTGTCGGAAACCACATCAGTTGTTGAAAGAATGAGTCAGAGAAGCTTCGGACTACTGAAGTTGTGCCCGTATCATTTTCATTGGATCCGTAGGCGAAGCACTCCTCTAAGGTCATTAGAGGCCAGACGAGAACTTTCAACATGGAAATTTTACCCGACCCGCATAACCTCGATGCTCAAATGAATGACCCATAAGAGTTTAACATATCATATAAATGCTATGACTTGAAAGCCATCTAGAGGAAAATAAATTTGGTAAGTACGGGATTTCGCGATTTTCGACTAGGCTTTGTGAATCATCTGCCTTTGTTCGCAATCGTTACCCCTTTGCCACTTGCTTCGATCTCTTCGTTTTCATTGGAATTAGTGAGCAGAAAGGGCTACGTTAACCGATCCCTTGAAAGCTTGAGTTACCATCAATCACTAAGTTCATTTTTGTTCAGATCGAAGAGCTCTTCTTCCAGTAGGGTTCGGATGCGCTAAGCGAATAGCGTACGCGGCCATCATCTTATTCAACTTTCAGTTAGTAATGCTTGCTTCAAAGATATAAGAACGAAAACTTCCCTTTGACGGGACGGAATATCTTTTCAGAGAGAGACGTGCCCGATTAACGAAACCGCAACAAGAAAGGATTCACCCTTACAGGAAACTGATTGGTACACCTCTTAAAGTGATGATCAAATGTCAGGTTGATTAGCGAAGTTTGAGGCATTCTACAAAAACAAAGCATCCAGTTGCTGACTTTCTTCAAACAAAAAAAGGTTCACAAGGGAACTCGTTCATTCTTAAGCACCTATTGATCAACTACTCCTGTAATGAGCCATCAATGAATATCATCTGAACACTCTCAAGTGCGTGTACTTATCTTCGAAGCGTTTTTAGGGTTCTGACTAACGTAATGAATATCGGTAGCTATTTTCAACGACGTTTTATTTTAATTCGATGGTGCTTGAGCTCATCTTAGTGTGGCTGATCGCTTATTCTGAAAAAACTTGTCCTGATGGCTAGCCTTTTTCTCGTGAGTAAAATTAAAGGATAAAGTTTTTTTTTGGCGTTAATCAATCCCGTCTTAGAGATGCACCCCGGCACTCGACTTCCATTCAGAATCGTAGTGGTATAATGAATGCGTATGTGGCCTATAGGATGACCTGCGGTGGCCAGCACATGCACACGTCAGTGATTTTATCCCCCCAGACGAGTCTAGTATCAATCAACCGACCCCGGAGAGACGGAAGGCTTGGTTAGCCGAGGCGGATATCGATCCGGAATCGAACCCCTGACCGTGCATGTGGGATAGAGCACCACTTGCCACTACACCATCTCCTTCTCTGTGATTATCCGCTGCAATTGTGTAGCAGTAGTTAATTTGAGTATTAGCATACTTGTATGCTGTGTGACTGTCAATTTTCAAGCATTTGTTTTAACAGCTTGGCTTTTCAACGACATCGTTCGAGTTCAGTCGTTTGCTGCAGCGTTGCAGCCCCATCACGACTGCCATTAAGAAACTCATTTCAGTGATGAGGATTGCGAAAGGACAGTCCCTTGTTCATTTCCAAGCATGGAATGCATTTGCGGTTTTTTTTCAAGAACGAAAGGCTCGGAAAATCAATTAAATTCAATAAACTATCGTCACAGCCATAACGAGGAGGCTGTAAAATAAACAACGAGACGTATAATAGTATCGATGGATGGCACACAGTGTGGAAAACCCTCCACACTCCAATTAAGGCCTGAAAACTGCTCCGGAGGAAAAAGACAATGAAAACTGCATAGCAACGAATAGTAGGTGTCCTATTTGGGACGAAAGCCTTTACAGCGTCCGCGGGGTATCCCAGCAAACAGTATCGTGCCGGGGCCGCAAAAAAAGTCGCGCCAACACTACTGGCATCTTGGGTACATGGAAGAATCCGAAGCGATATCCAGTTTTTCCTTGAAATATCCCACAATAACTTTCAGCCTCTTGCGTTGGTATTGGCAGTTTCCACGACGGCATTTGTGGTAACTAAGGGTAGGGTCCAAAGAAAATTCTTTTGCGGGTGCAGGCACTCTTGCCGGCGTTGTTTTCTTTCAAGGGATCCAACGATTTTCGGGCTGCGAAATGACCTCTGAAACGTGGTGCAAATGGAGTCATGTGCTGTCCCTTTCATTTCAGAGCATAAAGATAAAGTCTTAGTGCGCTTATCAATAGCCTCAAAGGGATGCGACTTCCATTCGGGTTCCTAGAGGCGTATCAAATGCGTAGGTGGCCTATACAATGACTTTCAGTGGCCAGCAGACGTACGAGTCAGTGCTTTTATCCTCCCAGACAAGTCTGATATCAGAGGACTGGAAGGCTTGTTTGGCGTAAGAGGATATCGATAAGAGATTCGAACCCGTGAGCATGCGTGTGTGAAGTTCGCCATTTGCCACTACACCACCTTCCCCTTCTTTTATATTAGATAACTTATATATTGCTATGTCATTTTTGAGTATACGGGTAAATTCTGCCGGAACGGGTCCGGTATCTTCTCCCCGGAAACGACGTCGCACTCGCCGCACCAGTGGAAGGATAGGGTGGATCGCCGCGTGACCCCTGCCGCTTGCCGTGGGAATTCGGGGAGAAGGTCCGCACCCATGATGTTTCACAGGATGACAAAGAAAGCAGGGTTCGACGTTTCACTTTACCTATTCAGCTGAAATATGCCAAGGATTAGAAAACGCTCACCGAATTTGCTATAACATCGGGCTTTATTGACAACGAGGGTCTGTTCTCTAAACAACAATTTGCCACATGTTAATTATCGTCTATAAAGCGGAGCGAGCCCACATTTAAAGTTAGTCATTGAGTCATTAGTCATGAGCGAAACGAGACTTTTAAACTTTTTTTTCGATTCGAATTGCGAAACAATCTCAAGGTATGCAGCTGCAAATTGGTTCTTTTTAGTGCCGCAGGGGGCCCATCCTGTCAGTGCCGTAAGGTGTAGTTACATTCCATGCTGTTTCTGTAC
Source organism: Haemonchus contortus (assembly GCA_000469685.2). NCBI lineage: Eukaryota > Metazoa > Nematoda > Chromadorea > Rhabditida > Trichostrongylidae > Haemonchus > Haemonchus contortus. Next base: position 26,253,598 of record LS997563.1, on the reverse strand, counting down.
CATCTACCAATCATCTTGCCTCTGCTCCGCTTTCCTTCACTCTAAACGTTTTTTCGTACCTTCGATGGGCCCTGTCTGCAGTACCAGGAATGCGGTGGCCATCTTTCCAGCTATATGGCATTACAGAGCACAACGCTCTCGAACACCATAGTCTGCAGTGCACAAAATTAACGAAGAAAAAACATCGCATTCTGGAACAGAAGCTCTCCTTGCAACGATGTAAGAACAGCCATAAAGGGAAGCATAACGTGCAGCTTATGATTCGGGATCCACCACTTCCTTACAGGGCTCAGTTAAAGCTACTGATGCTCGATAGTAGATTGGTGGCCCAGATGGGTAAAAGCGTGAATGTGATCTAATGAACTGGATCTATCGTTTCCCTGGGTCACCGTAATACATACATATCGCAGCTCTCAAAAATTGAGGACATGCGCACGAAGTCGCAGGTTCCGCTTCCATTATTTGTTAGTGTGTCAATGGAGGCCATCTCCGTTTCGGGCCTAATCCACTCTCTACGGCAGCGATCTGCCGAGTTGCTTCCATTCTCCATTATTCTGGGGCTCCAGCTCCGCCGTCGGCATCATTAGCATTGAATCGAAACGCCCTCGTCACTCTCTTGCTCACCATTGTCCAGCGTTGTCAGCGCTGCCGCTCATTTTCCCTTTCGAAATTCCGTTTTGTTGTGGCATCGGCCTCTTCTCCAAAAATGCTCAAACAATACGCCAACTTCGCTATGAGCTTTCTCTCTCACAGCTGATAGCTCTGCCTAATCAAACGCGAGCTGAGCAGTCTCAAAGTACTGAGCTGACTGAGTGCTTACTAAGAGCCCTAAATACTTTTATTTTGCCAGGTTTTGAGGGTTAGAACAATAATATTGCTGTCACGTCGCGAGTGTTGATCAGAATCGGCCCTTTTTGCTACCAATGGAACTCAAAGATATCACTGAGGTGGACTGTAAAGTTCCTGCTCCTATTTGACATACCCAAGCTGGAATTGGGATGGCAGTTTATTGCGATTCCTACCCAACAACAACTAATTCGATGCACTACAAGTAACCATAATGCTAACCCTCTGAAATCTACTACTGGAAAGCTTCCACTCAGTGTGGAAATTGGCTCATCTCATGGCAACCCACATTATCCAGTGAATTTAACAAGTATATTGAGGAGGCCTCGTCGCAATCTTTCAAGACTCGTAAAAGTGCTATGACTAATCAAACGATGAGAGCCTCAGAGTTTTGGAGCGCGCTTCAACTGATTCAACTCCCAGCCGAACTTCGAGTAGCAGCAGTTTTCGGGGAGTCATGAGCATCTGCCATCTCAGACTTCAACTTTTTTAAATATTGGGTCTCACATTCAGCTCAGTTCGACTCACATTTTGCCAAAATTTTCGTTCCCATCGATGTCGTTCGCGCATCTTTTAATGCCTTCGGTATAGACCTTACGCACCAATCGTCAGTATGAGATAAAAGCAAAAAGAATATGGACGAATTTATTCCCAATGCCGTGGAGCGAATAAACTTTTCATTCGCCGATGTTTGTCGTAGAAGTTTATTAGCACTCAAAGCCGTTCTTGCAGTTCTGACTGAATCCACAGCCAGCAGAAATCAGTTGTAACTAAGCCCATTTGAAATTGCAAACTCATTTCGACATCTGTTATACTTTTTGCATGACTTCAGAGCTTACCTGAGTTCGAGCTGGTCTCGTGTCCCTCCACTAGGTGAAGTACGGCGAATTTAAATCAGTGGGACATGTAAAACAATAAACCAATATAACAAAATGATAAAGTAGCAAAAGTAGCAAAAAAAGCAAAAAACAAAATGATAAAGTAGCGAGCAATAAGGCAAAGGATCGAAACAAAAACGAAATTCCATCTGAAGGCCTATGTGGTAGTAGAAACCCACTATTGGAACTATTAGGTTGAGTAAAAAGTCTTGATCGACTCTTCTAGATTTTTTCGTAGGACCGCTTGGAAGGACTTCGTAATAGATTACGGTAGACCGATTCCTAACCTGTATTTTTAAGAGGATGTATAAGCACCCCCTTGTAAGTGCTTCGCAAAAAATGACTTCAACCTTCAACTGCCGTCCGAAGCTGTCTGAGAGCTATCGTCTATCACGAATTACTGTAAGGGCATAATCCACCGACGGCTGTCGCAAATATCTGTGGTGCAACCAGAAGGGTCATCGTATCTCAGCCCATGGGTGCCTCATGACGAAACACCTCCAAGACTAACAGAGAAGTAGACTATGTCCGAGGAAGGTTTTACTGTGTCGTCGGTGGACAGTCTCAGGGAATGCTCTACCTTGGATAATTTACTGAGGGCTCCACCGTGACCGCCGAGATCTACGCTTCTCAGCTACGGAGTTTGGCCGATGTTGTTCGAAGGAAGCGTCCGCAGCGTTAAAATGTTTGCCTTTTTCACGACAGCGCTCAGCCGCATGTTGCGAAATTTTTTTGTCAGTAAATTGCCGAACCTGGATGGGCAGTGCTAACCCATTCTACTTATTCGCCAGGTCTCGCTTCGTCTGATTACCATTTGTTCCTTGCTCTGAAGCATCACCTCCACAACAGAAATTTTGATGATTGCCCGGAATTCAAAAATGAGATCTCCACCTTTTTCGAATCGCGACCGCCACCGTTCTAGGCTTCAGGAGTCAAGAAACTGCCAGTTGGTTAGACGTATGTTTAGGACAACGATGGAGACTATATTACTAATTGAGATCCCCTTTCAATGGAAATAAGACTTTTCAAAGTGAAAATAGAAAAGCCGATCAAAACTTTTTACTCAACCTAATAGGTTCCATAAAAATACAGTAGAGATAGAAAAGTGGTAAATGCAATTCAGAAAACAAGGTATGTATCAATTATATGTGAAGCTATTAAAATGCATTTTAGTGGCGAGGTAGCGTAGTGGCAAGTAGCGCACCACCAGACACGTATGGCCCCCGGTTCAAATCCAGGTTCGATACTCGTTTGAGTTGACGGAGTCTTCCATCCTCTGGGATCGGGTAATTGGTACCGGATTTGCCTGACAGGATAATAGCACTAACTTATACATCGGTCCGCCACCAAGTCATTGTACACCTTGACTACATACCATTCAATACGCCGCTGCAATTCTGAATTACAGTCGAATGAGGGGTGGAGTTGGGCACATCCTCGATGGCCCATCCCAAGGTGGTTGTTCATCGTCAAAGTTTTTAATCGCTAGCATGATGCTTTTTACTGACTAACCTCTTGTTCCATCATCTGCTCTAGTAATGTTTTTGAGATCATCTTCAACAGAAAGAGAAGTTAAAGCATCTCAATTTTCCTCTATATGCTTTTAGATGCATTGGCGAACATGAATTCCTCTCTGTAACTATTTTTCAACAATATTTCTATCAGTTCTAATAACATTCTGGTAATCATTTCCTTCCTGGGGCATAAATCGTCGATTTTAAGTATTTTTGTAGAAAATGCAGCAGTTTTATTGTTTAGTTTGACACTGATATCATTATTAGACATGTTACTGCTCATACCTGGGTTGACGGACCTTGTAATTCGGAATGATGGCGAGATTATCAGACTTGGCCGAATTATTTTTGGCCACTTTTATTTACTCACTATGTTATAGATTCATCTAACGATTTGAACTCCTGGTCATCAGAGACGTGTTATGAATGTAGAAGATAAAGGATGGCATGGTGGCAAGGAGCGCACGCTTCACACTGCTCGAATCGAATTTGGGATTGAATTGAAGCCTAAGCAGCTCTCTACCACTACGACGTCGTTTTATTTTTACGAGACTCATCTAGAGGCATCGATGCACTGACTGGTTCTTTGACTGGCCACCTCAAGTCACTGTCTAGCTCCCATTCGAAACGCCTGTAAAATTCTGAATAAAAGTCGAAAGCGAGGCGCATCTCAAAAAGGGTATTGATTAAATAGCAGAAGCTCTGATGGTCTTATCATACTGCTCCTTTAGAAGCATAAATCCTACTTAATGTTACAAAGGAGTGCTAGTGCAGATCCTTTTTTCTCTTGTGAACATAACTAGGTAGATCTTACAAACCCTGAGGCAACTTTGCACACAGATGAAGAACAATGTCCAGATACTAGGGGAAATATTGAGGTGACTTATTTCTTACAGAAATCGAAAACTACATACTTGTGACCGTGTGAAACGGAACCGTAGGGAACATTTTTCCTTAGGAGGGAGTTGCCTCTTCCCTTCTGTACATTCTGAGGAGCTGCAGTGCATGAATCGTAAAGGGTGCGGCTATCAAGTTGTCCGCTTAAACCTGAACCTGTGGGTATGAAGTTGATAGCTTGGTGGCCCGATTCCAAAAGGAGGCGTTTATGATATAGCAAAAAGCAGTCGATTACCTTACTGGTTGCCGACTGCCATGGAACAGTCTTGAACATGACACTCCTTGCGGGGAAACGGTATCTAGCTGTCGGATCATCGGCAGCAAACTCTTCTCATGGAGTCTTTTAATGAAGAATTTTCTAAACATTCTTCCGAAGTCACCTTTCATGGCAAAGCACTCCAACAAACGGCTGTGATGCGTCTGACGAGGTAAAGAGAGGCGTCATAAAAAGTGCTTTATCAACGTTAGTTATGCAACAGAAGACAACCCGTAAAGGCCTACTCAAGTGCTGTAGGTGCTTAAATGATTTCCAATCTACCTACAACCATCAGTATCCCCCTACCAGCAACCAAACGAAATAAAATTCTAAAAACCCCATGAAAAAGAAGGGATGACGTCAGCAAGGTTACGGTGTGTATGAACAAAAGTTTGTTCGATGGTGCTAACGATGCTATGCACTTTCGATTGGTGGCTTTAATCCATACAGCACAAAGTGCAAGCGCCAGATGCATTACCGGTGGGTTCTGAATTAGTTAAGCCCATCAGACTAGAATGGAAGGAGTGAAGGGAAGAGTGCGAGATTCTTAGAGGCTTTCGAGTAGGGTGGAATGTTTGAAGAGGATTAGGAGAACTAATTTCAGCGTTTCGGAAGATGGAAAGTGCTCGGACAGCAAGTGTCTGGGAAAAAAACTTTCCTTCAGACGGCCTACTTAATTATAATGGGAGTGGCTGGAAACGTCCATGAGTTAAGAATCTCCTAACCTCGCAAGATGATCCCTCTGCAAACAAGGCAGATGAAGACCTAAAAGAATCTTCAGCTCAACTCCCTAGCAGTATAGGGCATTAGATGGAATGGTTTCATAGATCCCGAGAGGCAAATGTAGATACCGGGCGGTTCATAACCGCAACGCCGATAAGTCATAACCCGGTCAAAATGGTTACGAGTGACCGCTCGCTATCCGTCGAATAAACCACTCAGATAGATCACTCAGCTTCAAAGACAAGCTCAGCCCGGTTCCGCAGGGGTGTGTAGTACTGAATGGGCATTCACGCCCTTACTTCCGATTTCAACGTTTTCACTCGCAAAGCTATGCAAAACTGCTATCTGTTCACGCTTAACGCGCCCAATACCGTATTGGAATGTATAATCCTTCGCCGAAATAAACCCCACTCATCCATCTGTCGACATCCATCCAATCATCCCATCAATCAATGCACGAACTACTGAACTCGAAGCGGTCATACTAGATTGAGGGACACGATGCCTCGTATTGTCAATCGTGAGGCCTTCTACCAATTCAGACCGGCTGCAGTCATTGCCATTGCAAGTTTTTCTTTTGTGCACCCTTAAAAGGGTATTTTATAAAGGCCACATTTCTTAGGATGTTTCCACCCAATTTGTCAAGCCCATACGATTATAGAGCTCCCATAAACTTTGAATTCTAAAACTATTACTTTCATTCCGACCTTTAGGAGGATTGTTAGGCGTTTGTGTGTAAGATAAAAGGGACCAATAGAATGCTAAACATTGGAAGTTTCTTACCGAATTAAATCCTAACAGCTTTCTCCTAATCGTAGTCAAGTGAACAATTAGTAAATACTTCAGAAGCGCTTTTAGCTGCTGACTCCAAGATCTGAATAAGGTCCCCACCCTCCCAGAGACCATCATTTTCACATTGTTTTTCTCTTCAAAAACGAATTACACACCAAAATTATGGAGTAGTGAAAAATAGTGCTTACCAGTAGGAAACAGCTGTGGTCTGGGCTGCTTGGCTTTTCCCTATAAAACACTTTGACAGACTCTTTTCAGTTATGGGAAACGTGACTTCCTCCGCCGATGGTGCACCTTTGATAAATAGTGACTTTTTGAGTGAATAACCGTGTTTACAAGCTTTGAGTTTTTTCCCCCTTCGACTTTATCTGCACCTGAGGTTCTATAAAAAGCGAACTCGTGAAGATTCTGTGACACTCTGATGTAGAGCCTGTCAGCTTGTCATATCACCCGTAAGAAGGCTGTTGAAGACGTGAGTGAAGTGTGAGATATGGGCAGTTTTCTGCAAGTTATACAAGCCTTAGTAGACTAGACATCAAAGCGCAACAGACTGCACTAACTGTTGCCAAGGAACGTCTGCGCATTGTTTTTCAGAGGAAACCATGCAGTACAGACTGCAGATGTTTCTTTCATTAGCTGGCATTTTTCACTCTTTTATGTCTTTTGTGTGCGGACCGTTTTTGGTATTTTCAATGCCGTCTCGAATGAGTACATTATCCTGTTCAAACTAGAGGAGGGAAAGTAGATCCTTCTGGTGAGCGACTTTCTTCTCCGAATAGTTGAAATGCAGAAATACATTCCAACTAGTGTCATTTAATCTAGTTCACATGACTACCTAAAGGCATTGTTAATAAGTCAAAAATAGGCTGGCAAGTACCTCTCTCATTTATAAAGCAGAAACTGGGTATGTCGGTTTGTCGGTGTATCGGTTTGGTAGTCTGTCCGTCCGAGAAATTTATGATTACGATAAAGGTAGTGATATGGAAAACCTAGCTCTAACATCACTCTACATTAGTTCACCCAAAGCAGGGGGGGGGGGGGAATTTTCTATATGCTCTGAAAAAGTAAGGAATGGGGGTCCGGCGTAAGCCCGTAAGGATAAAGTCTAATCAGCCCCGTCAGAGGGAGACGTCCACGCATTCGACCTGACTTGTACATCGGTTGGCCACCTCGAATCATTGTATTAGCCGCATGTGGGGGCCTATACAACGATTCGAGGTGGCCAACCGATATACAAGACAATGCTTTTATCCTCCCAGACGAATCTGGTACCAATTAACACCCTCGGAGGGATGGAAGGCTTGGGTCGATATCGATCCTGTATTGGAATCCGTGCCTATGTTTGTGTGAAGTGCACCACTTATCACTATATCACCTCTGCGTTTCTATTTGGAATGCTGTTCATTAGGAAGAAACAAGACATGACCTTCCTCTTGTTGTTCTCTTCGAAATGAGACTGAGGAGGGCCTGACGTTAGGTTTGGGGGTTTTGTCAGAAGAGTCGTTGCGGGTCAAGTATGCGCTCGTCGTGTATGTAACAGCACTTCGATCAAATTTGCAAGTCAGAGTAGGTCGAACTCAGCAAACAACATGCTCATTTAGGCTCACAAAAGCGCTTCTATACCAATTGGCTTAGAAAATTTCTGGATTTGCTTTTTATTTGATGTTAGTCAAAAAGATTTTTGAACTCCTCGAGAAAAATTTCTCCTGGTAGATGAGAAAACGCTCAGATCTCATGTCAGTCTAAATTACGTGCTTGCTCCGAAGCTGTCCTTGGGATTATTTTGGTGATTCCTCGAAGGAAGATAGTCTGTGATGAATACTTCGCCAAGGGGCAATCTGTAGAACTCATTGCAACGATCTTATGAAAGATTTAGAGGGAGGCAGACAACTGCTGATTTAGGCTGAAGTCAGCGTATGTGTGTTGTTTGCTTCGCCTTTTGACGTTCGTGCAGGGGATTCTTTGATTCAATCACTCTCCGTGGCTAGAAGGTTAGAGTACCAAGCAGGTGAAGCTTAAGCAAAACACTCCCTGCCTCCTCGGTTGCCTACTTGCATCTATAATTGACAACTTCAGCCCTTCTCTTTTTTAAAAGCAAGAAATGTGAAGCATGCTTTTCTTCCAAAAAAACCCTTTACTTTCTCTTTTACAGACTGTTCCTTAAGAAGTTGATCCATTAGTTCTATTACGCTCTCCCTCTGACTCGACGCAGCTGAAACAAAAACTCTGTCAATGCCGATGTAGAACCATGTCGAATAATCTCGGCAATCATAGGAAGAGTAGTACCATTGTATGTAGTCATTCAGAGGACGAGTAGGTGAAAGTGGAAAATCCGAAACATAACCAATGGCCACGTAGTTTTCGCCTGAATCATGCAACCGTAGTACGAAGAGGATCGTGGAATCCAAAAGTCACGGTGATTCTTGCAATCATGGCTCGACAGCCTACTAGTTACGAGAAGCCGGCGATGAATTCAATAAGAAAAACACATGAACTTAAGTATCACGGGCATGTAAAATTTTGAATAACACATTAGGTCGATGTCACTCTGAAGGCGGTATTGTGGGCGCATTTAATGGAGCCTTTCACACATTAGTCCAATCTACTATGCCAATCAAGTTTTCCTTCCCTTGGCTGTTTGGTGTTAGAGTGGAAAGGCATATTTGATTACAGACTTTCTGTAGTTACATTAGTGAGGCATGCGAATCGACGTATAGCCCAAACAACTTTTCTTTATCGTTGGTCTTTTTGTGGTAGCTTTGATGATTCCGGGGGTTTCGAAGACCTCACATTAGTCGGATTGGGAGATACATTCGTAGAGCACTTCGGGACTAGTTTTCGCACTTGTCAGCCACTGAATAATGCGAATATTTCACACCAACATCCCTTCAACCACGTCAGCGTCACTTGCGACCTCAAGCAGGGTATTAAATATTAGTTTTGTCCTACCTAATTCGGTAAAAATGGAATACACACCGCCTGGAATATTCAATGCTCTTACCTTCATCTTTCATTTTGTAATTTTTGGTTGTGGAGTATTTTATGGTGAGAAAGCTCTCAGTTCCTTTGTAGTGTTCTTTCTATGATCGTACTCTCTATGATCCCAGCTTAAGGAAGCAATCCTAGCACAGATCTAAGTGGAACTCGTCTTGGAAATTCTGTATATCTTTATTCGCCTCTTCACAATCTGCAAGCCAATGAATCCCACATTTGGGAGACTTTCTGGTTTTTAGTTCCTCCTGGTTTTTGTTGGAGAAAACGTTTGGAATTATGTCTATACTTTTTTCTGAAAAGATTCAAAAACAATCAAGCAGAAGGTAGAGCACAGCAAAGTTGCCAAAAAACGCTAAAATTCTACTCCTCGATGCTAATAATTTCAAGCTATAGTAGATCGATTCCTGTCACATGCAGAAGAAGGAGAGGTTGTATTCTTTTTTGCCGGAAATATTGTCGTCCTATTCTACTGCTTAACATTCCACAGAAGACACTGGTGATTGCCTACGGACCCATCAAAGTGCAGTGATAGACGACTCGGAGGGGTTTCCTTCGATTCGAAGAGCACTAAAACGTCAGTATCGCGAAGAATTTTTAGAACTTGAAGGTAGGAGTTGGGAATGGTCTGAAAAAAAGAGCGATGGAGTAAGCCGCCGGAGATTCCTGGTTTCATATCTAAAGAAGCGTGTTCTAAAAAGTACCAGTTCACAAAAGGGAAAATTCGGAGACTCGTACTTCACTATCAGGAAAGCACTACCAACTGCATACTTGGTATGCTTACTGCTTTTTATTGACATCCATGCCTACAAATTGATGCTATTATGTTAGGTAAATATGTGAATAGAACACAAGTGCTACCCAGAGACGCGAAGAAAACTCATCCTAGCATCGATTCCGCAACTCTTCAGGGTCACATAATTGCCTATAGTAGGTCGAAGTGTCTCACCAGAAACGCTGCCAAGGTATTTGGACCTTCTGGTTAGCGCCCCAAATACCCTAGAATACATGGGTGAGCTGTATACCTCCTGAAAACGTTCTTCCATTTCTGTACACGTACAGCTTTTCTGGAAGTCCCCAATTTCAAGGAGTATTTTCTGTAAGTACTAGAGAGCTGCTCGGTGTTTCAGCTCCATTCCCTTGAACTGCAAGCACTCTTACCAAATTTTGCATCCTGCGATTTTCATGGTCGAACCCAGTCAAGAGACTCAGCGAACCAGTTTTGCTGTACCAGGCAAATAGAGCCTCTTTGTCCTAGTTTGAGAAACCATTTCAGGACAGCTACACGCCTTTGCAAATAGTTTTTCTCCGGTCTCGCAAAAGCTCGCAAATTTGCAATGAACGGAACCGATGGGCCATCTCATTCCGAGATGCATATCAAAAACACATAATTTTTCCACTCGTTTTTTTCCAGTTTTCATTGGCACTCGCCCTTCCGAATAAAGACGGGGTTTGTGAGTTCGGAGTGGCCGAAAGCGCCACGCACCATTATCACTCAATCGCGGCCACTTTTGACAATTGCGGCAGCTGTTTACTAGTGGACCAGTTTCCCTTCCACGCCCTGACCCTTTCCGGTCTCCACCTCGTAGCACTAATGTCGAAGCAGGTATTCACTTCGAGGCTGCGGTTTCCTTGTTTGTATGAAACCTTTTGACCTTGAATAAGGTCGAGAACGCAAAAGTCCTCTTCACCTCTGTTTCTCTTCCAATGATGTTGCGGGTTTCTCAAAAGTCTTCTTTTGCAGCGTTGACGCTTTGTCTTGATTCCTCAACTGAACGGGAGCCTTTCTCTATTGTTTTCAGGTTCTTGCCTTTCTACGGTTCAGTAAGCAGAGCACAAAAAAGCCCTTTCCATAACAGGCGATAGTAACGAGCCATTGCGCTCAGAGATTATCGTTTGAACTTCCTTGATTTTTGCGCTGAATGACTGTATTCCGGAACAGAATCCATCTGACCCAATGGGCAGGCTCTGAACTGTAATTCATTTGTGTTCCTTGACCGTGATTAACTCACCGCAGAGCGAAACTGCGCGTCGGGTTTCGCAAATTGGTGATGACCCTCGAGTGGTGAACAAAACTGAAACCCCACCATATTGTTACTACCTCCAAGTCGCCCGTCTCCCACATTTTTGCTTTTATATTTTGTGTACCCGCTTCACTGCTGGTTTTTATTTTACATGCGATTGAGCTCGAGTACGAAGCAGGTCTCTGGAATGTTCTTTGCAGCAGCCGATACCATCCCTACGAACCCTTTGTGATTCACCATTGTGTTGCACCCTCTTTCTGCACAGTTTTTAACCTTCAATATTCAAGGAATGTGCTCGTTCAATAATTTTTAATGATTCAACGATTTCGTTCGGCGTGTGTCAGAACATCTCACCTCCCATCGTTCTATCCTCTTCAATTTTCACATACTGAACTCGGCCACCCAATCGATTTTCCACGTACTTTGTAGGAAGTGGATTGTGTAGCAATAAGCACCCTAAGCTATTGGCTTGGGGTCCGTCCTTTCTTCGTTGCTCCTTTCGCAATGTTCTGTTGCATACAGAAATTTTTGCTACCGGAATCAATTGCATATTTCAGGTGCCGATATGATATGATGGTGGTTCCGATGATTTCATTAGTGATTAGCGCACTCTTCGCAGTTGCTGAAGCATCTGAGGTGAGCCTTGCATATATCAGCTATTTCTTGAAAATTAGCCTTGTGTTTCGGAGCTTTGTGGTGTTTTGCATTTACTCTCTGAAGTTACACAGTCCATCTGGAATTGTCATGCTAGCGTGAATACTGTTGTTCAAAGTGCATGTGGGGCTCCTGCCAGACTGGGTGAAGCACAATAATTACCTATGAGCTTTCGCCGAAGTACGCAGGACATATCCCTCTTTTTTCCGTTCAGGAGAGCTTAAATTAGTGGTATCCATCTCGGCCATGAGGCTCATGCCTTTGATTAACGATCACATACCTACAATGAGTAATGAAGATAAGATTAAGATGAGAGCGGTTCGCTTGAGTAAAGAATCTACTCAAGACGAGATAGGGAGCGAAGCGAACAAGCGGGTAAATTACCCAAGTTGACGTTTCCTTCTCTTGCTACCGCTCCGCACACGTCTTCAGCATACCATGACTTCGAAATGATCTCCCGTAGTCGCAGGCCTTGACAAACATTGCCCCTATTCATGTCGATTTCATGGTTCATTCCAACTATTGCTGAGTAAACAACGATTTGCGATGCGATTTGTTTGAGCGCATGCGATTTCTCGCAGTGCCTGTATATCCTCTGCAGAATTTCTGAATGCACTTACAGTGGGGATGGGATACTGACGGGACCCTTGGTTCAGATTCAGTCAAGATTTACAGAAATCCTCGTACACCTGTAACGTTTTGAGCTCTGAGTAATGGCAGCACTGATTTCGATGAGTGTCTGGCGCAGGAGAATTCATGAGGCTCTTAGCAGTTCATTCAAAAAATGCCAACAGGAAGCAATAGCATTTCTTCGAAGCACAACTTGGACGTGTATATATGGGATTTTTAGAGAATGTGGGCGGTGTCTGCTGCTTACAGATAGTGAAAGTCAAGAGTAGCGTTCACGTAGTTTTTCCCAAAGCATCTCATGATGCTAATATTAAATAACATGCGAGTGAAAATGCAGTTCTGAAAAGTCATCGGCACTGACCGTAAAGGGATGGATTAACCAGGTTTTTCTATCCGCAGCGGTACTTTGTGTGCTATTTGTGAGTTTATCCCCAGCTAAAAAAGTGGTGGTACTGAAACTTTCTTCAACGTTCTTGTGGCACTACTTGAATACACGTGATTTTGCCTCCTTAGTTTCGCTTTTGTTCTAATTCGGTGCACGATCGAAAAACAGCTTCCCTGAAGTTGGCTCTATCACTGAACTCAACTCATCGAGCTCTACAAAATGGTTCCACGAAAACTGCTAAAGCTCGATCCCGAAGTTGTAACTTCCACGTCTGACGGGGTGTTTCGTCTGACCAGAAAGGGACGAAAGCGGTCAGCTTGATAAAAACAATCGTAGGTTACGGTCAGTGTTCTGCAGAAATGTCATGGACGACTTTATCGCAACAATTAGGTGTTTTCAATAGTATCACCTGCATCACCTGTCGTCCCGTTGATCGTCGATTTCCTCGAGCGGACACCAGTGACGTCTCCATTCGTCCCTGTCACGAGCCAGACTGGTCCAGTGAATCGTCCTCGCTTCAGGGACACGAGAATCGAAATTCCTTTCGTTCAGAGCTTTCGTGAAGTTGACCTTCTCAATTGTATGATATTAAATATCAGAGTGTGACGTGTTCTGGAAACGGATCGCCTTCATCCCATTACAAAGTAAATAGCAGGGGCAGAAACTTGGTTACCCCACTGGGGGCCAGCACATACAATCGTGTAAAGATGCTTAGTAAGTGTGCCTGGCATTTTGTACCGCAATCAAGAAGAACACAAGGATGGAGGTGGAAACAGAACAGAGTTATTGTCAAATGCTGATCTACGGATAAATGAACAGCAAAAGGTGATTAATTTTCCAGGTTATAACAATTAAGCAAAGCATTGAAATATGTAATCTGTCATGGGTACTGAAGGCTCATGAGCCAATAATGGGAATGGATATTCATACACAGAATGAAGCGTGGTGGTCAGTTTTAGAGGTTTATTGTCTTGAACGTCACGGCATCAGTATTATGCCGTTTTCGTTGTATTACAGACTAACTGTGTATATTAGGCAGCCCAGCAAACACTGCTAACCTCCAGATTTTATTCAATTTTTTACTCTTTCTTTTTGCCCTGAACTGCAGAGGTCCATTAGCTCACTGCTATGTGTGATTTTTTTTCCATTTGCCATGTACGTATAGATGCTCTTTAAGGGGTTCTGCGAGGACTACTTAGACTGTATGCAACGACTTGAAGCTAAACAAAATGAATGCTTATTGATGGAACGAAATATTCAGTGAGTTACCGAAGTTCTGGTCGTGAAAGACGGAGAGATTAAGTTTACAGCATTCACTGTGCCCATTGTGGAGTGCTCCCATGCATTCGGTTTGAATGCCCATTTTACATACCAGTGAAATGCGGGAACCTTTAACAAGCAGGTCAAATCTTTTTTCCTTCCAGGCGTCTGGTGCCAAATTGTTAGAAGAATAGAAATGAACTCCCTGCTACCACGAGGGAGGGGCGTAGAGGGTAGCGATTTTATATGCTACATGTAACAATCACAACAGCGTCAACCACCGAGTTGTTCGTCGGCCATTTTGTTTGTCCCGAATGTCGCGATACCACAATAAGGTATTATCACCCGCAGTGAGCGGTTCAAGCTGGGTATCAGAGAAGTAAGAAAGAAATGGCGTAGTGGCAAGTGGCGCGCTCTATCACTACCCATCACCTGCGGATTGAATTTCGGAAGGATACTCGCATATCTAACCCTGCTTTCTATCACTTCGAGGTCAATAAATCGGTGCCAGAGTCGTCTGGTAAGATAAGAGCACTGGTCTGTATATCGACAGGGATTGACTAACGCCAAAGGATCAACTAGACTTTATCTTTGACTTTGAAACAGCTCGAGGACCAGCTCCAAATCTCCGCTGAATCAAGGTTAATGGGTGTAGCAGTGGCTGTGTGAGTTTACTCATGGCGTAAAGGGCATAAATTTTTAGTTCTGCAACAATCTGTTGTGGAGGTAAGCGAGTAACGAGATATGGGTAGGGATGATTACATGATGAAGCAGTGGAGGAAGCTCTAGATGCACCCGGGATGGCTAGAGGTTATTTCGGCGGTTCGTATTTCGATCGTAGACTGTTTGTTTCTGAATTATTAAATATAAGGGTGAATTTGCTCCGATGAGAGGAGCTTGTACTATGATGAGATAACATGGAGCGTACGGCTTTTCTTTTGCAAACCTTGGCACCAGTCATTTTGTGTTTTGCTCCTCCTCCAGAGCGAAGCTATTAATTTGACCAGTGACCGGTAGTTGAGTTTTCCCTAATCTCTATCTTTGTATCCTACCGAAATGAATAGGCACGTTAATCGTGTGAATTAAACCGAAGCACAAAAGCGTTTCTAAACACTTTCACGGAGGAAAATATTGAAGGGGTCTTAATGGGTTTTCTTCGAGCACACACAGATAGGATTTTTATTTTGGCCCGGTAAAATCCTGGAAGTTACCCATGCAGAGAGAATTTTTTAAGCTATTTATTACTTCCTCTTCCTGACAACAAATGGTTCTCCATGTTCCAGAATGAGCAGCACCGATATCTGTACACGAAAGAAATGGGATATCAAAATGGCATTGAATGGCCTTCATTTACGGAGGTCCGAATTGGCTCGAGATTGTGTGCAAAAGAACATCAAAGATGCTACAGTATCGGAATCGATATTGGATCCTGAAGAGGTTTCTTTTTATCACATTGCATTATGAAAAACTTGAACGAAGCAATTTCTATGTTTCTGCGAGGTCGATTAGATGGGAAAAAATTCGCAATTGGGAAGGAGACTATTAACCCAGGATGTTTTGCGGTTTCTCAGTTAACTGCTCAGGGGGTAAGGAAAAAGATATCCAACAGAACGACCCCACTGCTAATCAGTCGAAACTTTTCGCTGGGGTGGTGCATCACGAAAATAATGCATAGCCTCTCATGGTGATTGTTACGTATGGTACTTCTGGGCTGCTGCAAACTTCTGAACGCATAGCATGGGTAGCCTTGTTCTATGAGTAGGACGAGGAGGGTGTTGAAAGGTGAGACGTTGATGTAAAAGATGTAGTAATAATTTATGCTAACTGGTAATCTATGCTAAATCGACCTTGAAGGCAAAGTTCATGATAATCCTGCAGTACTCTTTTTTGAGTTAAAGACCGGGAGAGTTGTAGAACAGTGCATTGGTTGCGTCCACGGACTTCGCAGTGTGTAAAGATTCTTGAAACTCTTTAAAGTAGAGAGTTGTACGATACGACCAAAATGGTGTCTGGACGGCTGAGACTTGTCTACAGTATCCCTTTAGCCAAAAATTGCTTTCCTCTATCACCATGTTTGTGTGCAGTACCAAAAATATTTGTTTTTCAACCGTTGCAAACTTTTAAAAAAAAGATGTTAATTTGCTACATTATTACTAAGCTATCAATACATAATATCGAGTTAAACTGATGCTCGTGATGACCTAAAAATCCTTGTCGACCTTAAATGCCCAATCGATCTAATTAAATAGTGATCGAAGAATCGCATACCTTTTCCATTCTACATATTCATTATTAAAACACCTGGCATATGTCCAAATGAAACCGGCCATACTGCATCATACAACCCATAAGGCCATAATTTCTGTGTAAAATTGTTGATCTTCAGCTGAAAACGTGTCGATTGATCCACGCCAAATTCCCCTTAGCCATCGGCAACAAACGAAAAAAACGCTCATCGAAAGGCTCCAAAAAGAGTAGTACGAAAAAGAAGGTGGGTTTCTTTACCAACCTCTGTTTTACACTGGAACCCATCCTTTCACGGTGGTATATCTGGAAAATGCCGTTCGCTATTCGAAGACCTCAGCACTTCTTTCGCATTATTTATATCTTTACAGGCTCTGAGCTGTCGTACAGACACGAAGCTTTGGCACAAACAATGTTCTGATCTTGCTAAATGTTGTCCACTAACTGAGGAGTGAGTCATTCATTTTTGGGAACCCTATTTTGGAAATCCTTTAACATGGTTACAATCACATCAATCAAACTGGTGTTCGATTGCTGTATAGACCCTTGAATTCGAGCCCAGATCTTGATTATACCCGGTGAAGGATATTACTCCTCAAAACTGAGATTATTCTTCAACGAGACTTGGACCTCAAGCAGCGGCCTCAGGTTTCTAGCGTCCAGGAAGCTCCTATTTTCGTTACGGCTCGGCTCGAACTAAGCAATTCGATTTTGAATATTCAAACTTCCTGAATATTCATAGGGGTTGACGGGGTTGACGATGTATTCGGAAGCCAACCGGTTTCTCTGCTTTGGTCATTGGGTCTGCTACTGATTCGAGAACTACGGATATGGAGATCATCTGTAAGACGTATGTTCCTGCTAATCATCACTTTAAACGAGCGGGCAGCACTAGCGCATCCGTTTGCTACAGTCGCCTTCTTTAATGCTCCTCATGCATTCCTCTGAGCTCCGGAATCATTTAAGTTGACCATCATGTTGATTTCTAGACCGTGATGCAAGAAGCTAGAGCATTAGGAGATGTTTGCTCAGTTCAATAAATGTGGCATCATGTACCAATTCGTTTAACATGAAAATCGTCTTCGATAATGAAGAGATTCTGGTCTTTCAGTTGCAACCTGATCTTCCCTTGAGCGTTACAGATTCCTTCAGCACTCACGCCGCCCTCGATGTTCTTTGTTATGAGCACGTTTGTACCTGCAAAGAGTTGAGTATCTTTCCTCGAACTTCATTCCCATGTTTTCTTATGTCTGATGCACGTGATCATCTCAAGAGCTTCATCAAAAAGTTCAAGCGGGACGGTATCGTCTTGCAAAACCCTTTACTTCGAGCTGACCATGACTTCCTTGTGGAACAAAGTGATTGTGGTCATGAAAATGTTGTATAACATCGTCTCTTGAACAGCTTGGTTGACCAGGACTTGGAAACTGTTTGTTCTTTTTGTTGCACAGCAACACAGGCTTACAAATCTCCCGCGATGTGCTCTGTACTCCGACGGAACAGCGTAAAAAGCCTAGCCAAGATTCTGCCAGTAATTGATAGAGGAGTCTTCCAGGCACAGTTCACGGGGTGTGCAGGGAGGAGCCAAAATTGTTGATATTCGAAAATATAAGATTTCAGAAAAGTAGCAAGAAGGGGGGGTCGCACCAGAGGGTCATCTGGGTGTCTATTATTTCAGCGTACTTTTAGTCTCGCCCTGTGATAGGGCAGTAATAACAAGGTCGGCATAGCCATACAAGTAATCCTATCGGAATTGGACGCCGCGCAGTTCTTCATGGCACAATGGCATGTCGAATTTCGGAAGAAAACATTGAAGGAATGACATCAATCCTGCCTAAGGTTGTGGGTATGCATGTGGACGTGGCTCACAACGGTTCGCGTAGGAGTGGTAGATGACTTTCTCATTTGCCCTTCGAGATCAATAACTGTTCCGTGTGGTGATTAGTGATTTTGTGTGATGACGATCTTTGGGCTTCGCTTCTTGAACGTAGCCTCTGGGAACTAAGTTGAACGGAATTAAAGGCACAGTTCACGACAAAAAGGCTCATGAAAAATCCCCCTTAGGACAAATTTTTGACCCCCTTGTATATCATAAGTGACACCTTATTTCCGTCATAATAATCTCGTCCAACCTCTACGATCTCACTTTCTTAACTACCGATGAACTATTCCTACCCTACACTTTCGCTTTTCGACTAAGATCAAAATTGTCGTGGACTGTGCCTTCGAGGAGAAAAAGGGTCAGGCTACCTTTTAGGATTCTTCTAATCTCCTGCAGTTAAGGAGAGTTAGCAGCCTAAGTACTCCTTTCCCGCGGGCTGCATTGTCTATTACTGATTTGTATATTTTTATTAGATCTGGGATTAGTAGCAAACATTTATGGAAAATGTGTAGTGCAACTAGAAAAGCTTACTTAATTCCAGTTGTAAAGTCAGCTTCAAAGAAGTTATGGAGCAGATCCACAATGAGCGTCTGAAGCTTCGAGAGCTGATCACACACTGCGACTAGGTATATGGTGCGACCATTGATGCTTGTCCACGCAGAATAGAGCTCGTTGACAGTGAAGAATATATGTATCTGCAAAAATTACATTCCGTACTGTACATAGTTCGACTACGAACTATCGGCAAACGTTCTTTCACACTTCTGTCAATGCGTCATCGAAGTTAGCTTCGCTTTCACCTACTTTCAATAGGACCCATTTTCAGGGCTTGCTTAGGTTTGCATTATTTTTCCAGGTTGATAAATTCACCACAATACGACATATTACGAATTGTTTCACTTGAACGCACTTAGTTATCTCTCGAGAATTTGTTTTTTTTTTCTGAATAAATTTTCATGCTGAACGGAGTCACACCTATCACCTGATCTCACCTCAAGCATTGGCGTCGGAATTCCCTCTTTTTCTCACTAATGCATTTTTTTTGTTAGAGTTGCTAGAGGTCTTTGAAATGTGTGCTGAACAGAGTCAAGAGCTCATATCGAGCGGACAATATTTTATCACTCGACTTACTACTTCGTCATCCCTAATATGTGAATGTAAACATTTTAGTTGAACTTCTGGAATATTCACAGCCACCGGTATTCAGTGAGGAGTAATTAAGTCGTGTGATAAATGATGGTCGAGCTATGCGTTACTTGTTGTTAGGTGCATTACTTTTCATTTTTCTGCTGCAAAATGGCTGATGCAAAGCCCGTACAAAACTGTTCGGGCGCAGTAAATGTACCTAAGCAGGCGAACAAATGAGGCCATGCTATGCCTGTTGGCGGATCTAGAGCCCATATGATGACTCCCTTTCATTTCAACCGCGATCTCTCCTGCATATCTGAACAAAGTAGGCCTTGGTTCCAATGATTCCACTGTTTTCCTGCCCACGTCCGCTGACCTTCAGAAGACATTTTTCTAATGCAAGCAGTTTTTATGGCTTCAGGCCAGGTTGTCTTATTGTCTTGTTGTGAGACCAGGCTGCAGTCGCGTATCGCATTGCTAGCAATACTAAATGTCGGTGTTTTCTTGCCTGCGGCTCTTGTTAAGAATGTAGGTATCGGCGGTGCAGCCATATTTGGCGAAATGTTCGGATTCCTGGTACCCACCGCACCTGAAGGAAGATTAAGTACAAACAAATGTCCACAGGTGTAGTACCTCAGTCCAAACGCGGGAGAGGTGCGGGCCTTTTATCTCCTAAGCCAAGGCGAAATCTGGACGAGGATGATTGAAACAGGCGGAAAGCCTAGATGCCATATTGAGTCGACTAGCATCCAAATGCGAAGTAGCGAAGTTGAGCGATCGGCGAAATAAGAGACGAAGAGCAAGGTGGAAAGATACGGCATAGCGTGGATTAATTAAATGACCAATGTGAAATCAGATAAATTACTAAATGATGATGTGGCTAAATTACGATTGGTGCGAACTCCTCGAAAGTAGACGAAGAAAAAGCCACCTGGGACCTGGGATTTTGGCGTGATCGTTTATTATCATGTTCGACGGTGATCTCGATGTGTGTAGGATGCTTCACGTTAAAGCTAGCAATAAAAAAGGATATGCGAAATGCGAAGAACGAGACTAGAGCGGAGCGGACTGCCTGTCGAGACGCTTGATGGATAATGACTGACAACAATCTGGCGCCAAACCCTGGCGCACCTGCCTTCTGAAGGCTTTGACACAGGAGGCGCACTTCAAAACGATCTGGAAAGGGTATCCCCCTCTAATCACTGAATTGTGGAAGCTCGCACCAGATGCCCTAAGTTAGGGCTGTTTACCTGGTTTGTTACTTCACGGATTGAACCAAAAGCTGATCATACAGCAAATCCTTTCCAATTTAGCTCACGAGCAATCCAGCTCATCGTGTTCATCCCTCTTTTCAGATAATGTAGGATTCCACTCTTTGTTGGGTTTTTCCTTCCAACTTCTCTGTCTCAGTATTGCACTTGTTCACCATCAGTTGCGTTTTGGACATATTCATCTGCAAGCCTATCCGCAACATTTTTGCACTAATCTCGTTCATCGTCATTTCCGTTTCGACAGTGCTGTTAGATATCACGACGGTATTCTCAGGAAAGTAATCCAACTGATGTCAATACAGTTAATGCGATATCCCTTTTTTCCGAACAAGGTTCAAAGGCACCGTTCACGATAACTTTGAGATGCCCCTGTTTTGTTGGAAGCGGGAGTATAGGTTGGGACTAATTCATCGGTAGTGAGTAAATTCGAACATTTCGAGAATAACACGGCTCCTTGAAAGTAGGGCAAATACAGGATGGACGAGATTACCATGATGGCAATAACATGGAAGGTTTATTCAGATGAGTTTTCAGTTGTTGCAATTGCTCAAACAGCCATATCAAGCCACAACTGCAAAGAACAGCCTCTTGCTGGTACTGTTGGCCAGTACAAAATGTTTGAAATTATTACGCGGGTTCCCTAGTGATCGGTGTAATGATCTACAATGGCGATGAAAGCCGTCCGAGGATATACACGGTTCAATCTTTGAGCTTTTATAATGCCCTAAGTAGGCCTTTTTCTGACCTGATAATGCCAGATATGATGTAATAGGGAGCCTCAAATTCATCTTATGAGGAATCTCAGATTCACTTTCATCGTGAACTGTGCCTTTGATATCGCATACCGTAGCCTAGCCGTGAATAGCTTTGGAGATTTCGTGTCTCCTCGTTTGACTCCTCTTCCGGCAGGAACATTCAGCTTTCGCTCAAACATTTAGATGAATATTGATGTGTTTGAAGCACTGTTCAAACAACCGAATGTAGGCAAAAAGAACTCCAGCCTGCACGAGAGCATTTGAGACAGCGTTAATCTCCACAGAATCGAATGCCTTTTTATAATCCGAAAAACAAAAGCAAGAGGATATTCCGGCTCCTCTCAGTAAGCTGAATGATTGTTTGGAAGTGTGCGAGCACGAAAAGTTTTTCCTGAGTCCGGTCCGCCCTACTGGCTAGTATTCCTCCAAAATGCCTTCCATGCGGTTGAGCGGAATTTCCGTGAACGACTTCTATACCACCGATAGAAGACTGATGCGTTGGTAGTTAGAGTTGCCTTCCCGATGACTTCTCTGCAGTAGGAAAATTGTTCCTGATTCTTTCCATAGTTCTGGGATATTTCTCAAGCTCAGGGAGTGCTTAAAGTGCATTGCAAGAACGAATGATGCGAAGAGCGGTACGTCCAGCTCGGAGCGAATCTGCAGGGTTATTATTCGAGCCTGGAGCAGTTCCCTTTCTTATGCTTATTATGGTATTTACCACTTCTGATTTCAGAATAGTAGGGAATTCTTCACCCGCATCAGACATTTTTTCACAATAGTTTAACAACGGGAGGCTTGGTGTAGAAATCTAGAACAATATTCTCCATGAAACTTCTAGATTTTCGTACTCTTCCTTGTCTATGAGAGCCGACATGATAAGTTTCTGAAGCTTAAGATCTCGCTTGCTGCATTTGATACACTCTTATTTCGCCTGCTCCGAACAACTTGCTTCTCTTGATTGTTTGAAGCTACTCCTTGACAACCACCGGGGTGATTGTTGACGAGGATTTTCCCCGAGTGAGTGACATCAGGATGCTGTACAAGTGCTATCCTTTTTTCAACATGCTACGGCGTAGGCATCCACTCTCGGAATATGGGCGTACTGCGAACGATGGTAGATTTCTGCACATTTGTGCAGTCCCTGGTTATGTATTCGTTCTTTTGTGAGGGATACTCTGCAGAGCTCCAATTGCAAATCCAAAACGCTCTGTATTAAAGGAAGGAGTCCTGAAATGTGCGGCCATATGCGTGTCGCACACGAATGTCCGCTTGTTTAGTCGTATCTTTGCCCGCATTAAACGATAGTCGGAAGCCGGCGTCGAAAGATGGGAGTGCGAGTACATCAAATAGATTCTAGCATCGATAAGCGAGAACATGATCTTTCTCCTATGTGTCTGACAGTTTGGCTCTAACGGTCCATTTTCGACAATATTTCTTTTCAAACATGTTGAAGTCACCGGCGAGCTTTATGTTTGCTTTTACTCCTTGAATCGTCTTGACTAACAGCTTGTGAAACTCCTCGCGCTCTTCAGTCGCTACCACAGAGGTAGGTGCATTGTTAAAGGTCATTTCAACCTGGTCTTTTACTCGAAGGCAAAGAGCGACGAGTCGTGGACCACCTGTGCGAGTCTAGCAGATTGGCGGTTGTCGAATTGATCAGACATCCAACTTCGCGACGTTCATGCCGGCCGACAAAGCATGGAATCTATGATGAGCAGCTTGCTGAGTGGGTTTCTTCATTGGTTAAGGTTTGCTTTTCAATTTTTGCAATAAAATGATGTCGTATTTTATAAGCCGGCTACTTGGAAGGAGCATTCAAAAACTAGCTTCCGACGCTATAGTGCGGGAATTCTACGAGTCAACTAGAAGGCAGTCTTTGAATCGCCAAATGAGGTAAGTTCTATGTTTCTGGAATGAACAAACGAGTTTACACATAGTGTCACGGAAACCTCTACTGATTAGAAAAGATTTGAATGAAGTAAACTAATGGAATCACCTTTCTATGGATTACTTTCGGAATGACAATATTTCGTAGGCATAGCACGTAAGCTCATGAAGCACTATTCAAATGCGCTTGATGGGTAGAATTACTCGATCAGGGACACAGAGAATATGAGGCTGAGAAAGTGCTAGTTGATAAATGACATTCACGCAGAATGAAGAAAATCGCAGGGAAAACGAGTTCGGAATTAAATGGGTGAAAAACTGTTTATTTAGCTCTGGATATGGTAGCCCAATCTCTTCCTCTCGCTCTCACCACTTGTGCTTCTAGGGACAATATTTGCTGTTGATTGTCCCTTTCCAAAATTACGTCCAAAATGAGCATTAATCATACTTCTAACGATTCTTTTATTTCGTTTACTTATGCCCCGATGGATCTTATGCCGCGAAGGAGGCTTCTTAATACTTTCGCTCAGCGGGGTAGGACGGCGGAGAGCTATCACTGTCGAGAAGAAGCCTAGGTGCGTTGTTGCCTTAAAAAATCAGAGGAATAGAACTTTATCCTCTTGTTGTTCCTAACCAGAACCTCTGTTCTTGTGTTTGCATTTATTTTAGGCTCACTTTAGATCCTGTACATGTAACTTCGTAGCATTCAATATTCACCTTCTAATACCAGCGTCCCTTGGCTTTCATTGCTATTTTCTTCCTACCTATTCCTAGATGTTTACATTCAAGTTTTACATTCTATTTCACAACTACGCGCAAATTTGCATAATAGCATAATTTCGCTGGTAATAAGCGACTTAATTTTTTGTTGTGCGCCAGCTACGGTGGAACTGATCCTTTTCGATATCCAAGAGTAAAGTGAGGTTCCTCGCTCGACTGAAAAATATCGGGCAATTAAGGGTTGTTTTGCAGTGTCAATCAAATCAAATATGAAATTAATGCAGAGTAATTCGCTTTAGTATAGAGAGCTCGTATCTGGAAGTGCTCTTCTTCAAGGAATTTGTTATCGTATAGGCATCAACAGCAGCTACCTCACAGACTAGACGTCTTATCTCTGAATGTTAGACTTTGCCTCTGTCACTGTTACTGTTACGCACCTTATTCACAACAGGTTTTGGGAGATGGTTTTTATCCTAACTAGGAGCTAAGCATAGCAATCTTCGGACTGGTTTTGAGAAACTAATTGCCTTGAAGCAAACCTCCTCAAATTGAGCTCTACGCCGACAGCGCTTCACAGAAGGCTGTAACAGGACCCAAAAATTAGGACGAAACTCCACTTCTGACCGCGACCCACCTCTGAGTAATAGCTTGAACGTCTGGCATGGCGCAACACAGAAAGTTGCTAACAAAACAGCCGTCCCACTTTTTTCCGGTCTTTTTTCAATGCATCGAATATGTGAAGCGATGAATGTGTGCATTCTAATGAGGTAACACTCTGGAATGAAAGATGTTGCCTGTTAAGTTTTGCGTTCATTATACCTTAAAGGCACGGTTCACGATAAAAAAAGTTATTGAGTTCTTACCTTATAAATACTCAGCGGCCCCCATGGGTTGTAGAAGGGACCCTCTCACTCCCCCAATCTCGACGTCCAGGGCATAGTGGCTGGCCCATTGTTGTCGTAATTCGCATCTCCGCCCCTCGACCGATGTCACCTTAGACGAGTGTCGAGACGACAGTGTCATGTAATCGCGTCAGAACCCACCCTGAATTGCAAATTGGCAAATTGCCAGAGACGCAATGTGTTGTCTGCTATTGCATTGCGTCTCTGGCAATTTGCCAATTTGCAATTCAGGGTGGGTCCTGACGCGATTACATGACACTGTGTCGTCTCGACACTCGTCTAACGTGACACCGATCGTTTCTAACCGACGCTCTTTCAATGTAAAACTCGTCCAGCCCCCTTTCCAGCTCTTTTTTTTGGCCCTTTGTAATCCTTTTTGTTCATCGTTTTTTGCGCTTTTTTCGTTGTTATCGCTTCATTCTAGAGTAGTACTATCAATTCCCGTCAAAAAAGGGTACCCTAACTTTTTGTGAATGGTGCCTTTAAGGTCATTGCAAGAACCAGTTTCCCATGCCCGTACTGCGAGCAGTGGGGGCCAATCCTGGCCCTAGATGAACGGCCGACAATGACCGATTAAACTTGGTATTATTTGTAGAGCCTCTTCTGATCCATATGAAACGCTTCCAACTGCTCTTCTTTTTAACTCGATGATGGTGTTTAGTCAACGAAGATTGTAAGAGCATGGGGTGATCTACATAGTTTTGTACGAATAGATGTTCATGACCAACTGCGTGTTGGAGAAGGCTTCTACGCCAACACCGCCTCTACTGTGACATGTTCCAAAAACACTTCTTCATCATTCTCAAATACATCGCGCAGCATGCTGCCTTTTCGTCTGGATCAGTCCGATGGCGTCGTACTTGCTCTTACCATTAGCTTGCATTATTATTCTTCTACACACGCCTACGATGCAACCGTCCCTGCGTATAATACAGATAATCATCATAGTCCTTCTCCTGTTGGGCAGCCTGTTTGGCCCTGAAACTTAAGCAGTTCCACCCGAGCAGTCTTACCCAACGCTGCCGCATTGGGAACTCCCTCAGGTTCAAGGGAATGAGGCTCATTCATAATAGTGTTTTTGGCATACAGTTACCCAACGAATAGATTGTCAGACTCTACTAGGACTGGGTCGACTACGTGAGGTAGTCAGGCTCTCTCATCGTAGACGAGAGACCTTGTTCTTGAAGGCTGCCCCGAATCGCCTCCCAGATACTCCCCAGTCACTCGATTGAAACCTTTGGGTAAGCTGAGTTGGGCAGGATATCAACTGCACCGGCTAACTTTGCATACACGCATGCGTGGATACACTGTTGAGAGACAAATGGTATAGTCGACCTGCGCAGCAGAAACAGCTAGTTCATCCACTGAATCCACCTCTACCTCTGAGCAAGTACCGGCGACTTTAGTCTGCGATTTACCCCCTATCCTCCACCTAGGGTCGCCCTACTAACCATCGTCGGTAACAGGCTGGAATTTTCAGTGAGTGACTACCCTCAATGATGGAGATCCGGAGATGAGCATTGGCGCAGATATAATATTTGTTGGATGCAACTCAGCATCGTCAAGCTATGGTAACATCGCTTCAGGCAGTAATATATGCAATAGATAGGCAATAGTTGAAGAACGTCAGCAAAATATTCCTATTTCACACCAGAAAACTATTATCAATGTACATTTCGTGAGCAGAGTGAATGGTGAGATTGAAAAGGTGGATTGAGGTGTTTTAGCATGTTTTCCGTGTGCTTTCGAAGTACATAAATACTCACAATATGACGTCTCGGTAACACAAAAGAGCACGCGCCACCCAAATTAATGTCATAGGTGTTACCGAGAGCAGATCAGCATTGAATCTCAAAAGGCAGCATATGGAAAACTATTGCCAGGAGAATTTTCGGTGATGACAAGATGGTGATGGTTTCGTAACGTCCAAAACCTCAGGTGCACTATAGGGAAGTCGCCACGTCCTCTGAATCATGCTACGCTCATAGCTTTGTACTTCAATGGCATATGCCATTATTTAGAGCTTCGATTTCGGAGGACTTATTTAGGTATGTAGGTGGCAAGCTGTGAAACTTTTGCCGTACTTTTTCATGGCCTCATACGTTTGGACACTGTATTCTTAGCTGCTCAGTGCCAAAGGCTAATTTACTTGTAGCAGATTTCGTCAATACACATTCACATATTATTGATATAAAAGTAATTTGTGGTGGCGGAGGTTGTGGCGCACTATCTCAAATGCCTGGTCAAGGGTTCGAGTCCCGAATCTTTGTCCGCTTAGGCCAACCGAGCCTGCCACCCATCCGGAATCGGTTAATTGGTACCAGGCTCAAATGGGAGGATAAAAGCACTAGCTCGTACCTCGGCTGACCCATTGTATAGGTCACATACTCATTCAACACGCCACTACGATGGAAGTCAAATGCTTGGGTACATCCCTCAGACGGGTTTGACGCCCTACAAACTCTGTCCTTTTACCCTCGAGTGAAATTTATGACGAATATTCACTTATAAGCAGCTGAACAGGTTTTTCAATATATGTTCTACCTAAAGGTACATTTTACGTTTATTTTGAGGTGCTCTTTCCAATCGATAAATGGACGTATTGGTTGACAGTAGTGCATACCGGTGACGTACAGAGCAAGCAAACTCGCCGATTTCTCAAAAAAAATAAGGCGCAAAGGTAGTGAAAGTAGAGTCTACGAGATTACCATGACGGAACTGTCATGGAAGAGGCATTTGGACGAGATTTTAGTTGTTGCAATTGCGTAAAGAGCTCACAACATCGAGCCGAAACTGCCCAGAATTGCCTTTTGCTGTCGCTGTGGGTCATGACTCGTTCTTTGAATTTCCTACATGGGTTTCTTGTTAATGGTACAGTCTCTACAATGTCGCTGAAACTCGTCCGCGCATCACACGGGGCAATCTCTAAGAAGACTATTTTCCGACCTGATAGCGTTAGATGTAGTTGGTATACGAATGGGCCTCGTAGTGTACATTTACGTGAAATAATGGGGGTTATGGAGTAACCAAATAGTGCGGAAATTGATGCAGAAAGGGAAATCGGCAGATTTCGAAGAATATAGAACTTCAAAAAGTAGTAGGAACGAGACATGTAGGAGATTATATGCCTGTGACCGTCTTTGGCTCCCAAAGCTCCATTTCAAATGGTGCAGCTTCAACAAAGCTGTCATAACACGGACGCTTTTGGGTGTGTACCACCCGCCAATGTTCCACATGCTATTCTCCTCTACAGTGCATACATATAAAACGCCTCAAATTCCTCAAGGATTCTTACTGTCAAACCACTGCATACTGGTGTTTCACCACTTGATTCTCCCGCTGGGTATCCCTCAAAATCGGGTGAATAAACCTCAATTTTAAAGCATTGGTCAAGTAAAGAGATAAAAGTGCTCTGTGAGGCCTTCTATCGAAGCCTTGTAAGAGCAGTTCCATTGGCGACTGTAAAAAACGCAGGGAAAGGGAGCTTCATTGACTTCAGCACGCAAATCCTCCAAAAAGAGTAGTTATATGATGTTATGGGAGGAGAAAAGCGGTCCAGAAACGAAATAATTGGAATCTAGTGTCTAGCAGAACCAGCACCGCCTCTAACCAGTGTATCAACGTGAGAACGATCGCTTTCAGTGTAGACTAAGCATGTGTGTTGGTTTGTTGATGTGCATGTCTGTCGGTGTGTGTGGGTGTGTTTGTGTATGTTTGACAGCAATTCTGATAAATTCATAATTCCTGTTTTCCTAGATATGAAGCGTTCAAATTTGGAATGGGTACAGGTGATAGAATCAAAACATTGAGGTATTATCCAACTTACATGAACACCAACCATGATTGGGCAGGGCCTTACTCAGGATAGACTCACGTGGGGCATCGGGGTGTGCGTGTGTACTTCCGGGAGTTCGTAACTCCTGTTACCCTTTAGCAGTGCTCTCAAATTGAGAAGGATTGCTGCAAGCAGGCCAAGTTCAACACGAAAAGAAGGAGAGCCCGGTGTTGGTCGGGCAATCCGATTAGTAATTCAAAAACTACAGTAGGAAAGTAATCCTGAGACAATCGATCCTACGACACCAAGAAGCGAAAAAAACTATCCAGAAATCCATACCTTCGTACTATCCCTCACGTACTTTTATAATTTCAACGCAAAAAGCGAACACTCATCTCAAGAACTCTCAGAGGTTTCTTTCGTTTTGTCGTCCCTCAGTGAAATAGTCACCTCTCAGTACCGTGAAATCTTTAGTTGACCTAGGGTTGTCAATGAATTGTCATCCCAACTTTCTCTTCGAAAAATATGATCATTAGCTGTTTTTGAATTCCAAGAATTTGCATTTTGTCTGTTTGTCCATTTCCTATTGTCTTCCCTTTGCGTAATACTTACTCTCCATACTCTTTTTTTTTGAATTTTTCTCAGAAAGAATCCCGGCGTACCTTATGTCTTAGAAGAAGGCTTTTGCGGCTTGTCGTCACACTACAAGTTAGAAAATGCTCACAATCAGAATGACGGCACTGCAGAATGCTGATCTAGACCGTGCATATATTTCGTGCACAATGCAAGACAGTTTTCCGAAGGAATGACGTGATTGAGAAGGCTCACATTAATGTTTGAACAAAAAAAAAATTGCATTTGAAATGAATGCTATGATAAATAACGCTAAAGGGGAAGCGGAAAAGTTAATGTAACAGCGGAAATAAACTCATTATAATAGCTCTCGATCATGCTCAGCTGCTCCATTATTCAGTGTGTTCGGGCGCGTTCAACCGTTTTGATGAACTTTGAATGCTTATTTATCCACAAAAAACTACTCATAATCAAGTTATCTATATCAATTCCTTCAAAAGGGAAGACACTTTTCACAAATTAGTAGATTCATACTTTTTCACTGTCAGACTCGTTGTAATGAATCAAACTATATCAATCTTGATATGCCCATAAACCTCTTTCCACCATTGTGGCCTCGGTTACATCCGAAACCTTGCTCTCGAATCACCACGTGAGGAACATTGATTAACTGCTTTTATACTATTATAAATTATTATTTCTACTACAATCAGAGCCCTAGCCAGTCAGAATACTCTGATTCAATCAGACGAGGTGCTTGAATTATCGTTGGCAGAGTTGTAGCAACAACCAGTTTTTACAATGTCTAGTTTCCAGAAGGAACAGTCTTGACTCCATCATTATTCCACGGTCACCATCGCAAAATTTCGTCGACATCATGAATCCCAAGATCGACCCATTAAATCAATAGGAAAAACCTGGTTGCACCCTCGGGGCCTAAAACTCCTCAAACAACCCATCATTGCCGTGGCTGTTCCCTGCACTCAGAGAGCTACATACGTGCAGCCCTTAGGGGCACCTTAATGACAGCGATTTACTTCTTGAGACAAATAATGCATTTCTGACAATGAACTGCCTTCTCAGATATGACAGCGCCGATAGTGGGAATTGCCATAAATATCCCGTAATGAGGCAAGTGATTGAGCGAGCTGCATTGGACTGCTTATAGTGGTAGTCGTAAACCAAAGAATAACGACGACATGCCTAAAGGAGGAAAAATGAGTGTTGTCCGGGTTTTTTAGCGTCTTTTCACGGGGTCGCGTTTATAAGTGTAATGGGAACGTTTACCTGTTGGGCTAAGGTAAGGCTGTTGCATTCACTTTTATGAAGTTGAGTGCATATTATCACTCTTGCTTACCAATAAGCAATCCAAATGCGAATGCAGTTTATGGATTTCAAGGATGAGAATCTTTGATAAACCTTGAGTATGTATGACTCGTCGACAGGATCGATTGTCAGTCGCACTAAAGACCAAAACTACTGTAACTTACTGAAACACTTCATTTCTGGAATGAAGGGATTATCCTTTTTCTAATCCCTGACAAAGAGAGTACACTCACAAACTAATCCATGACCGTTCCTACTTGGAAAAAATGTAGTTTATAGTCACACTCCCCTTCTGGATTATATTGCTGAAGTACGTAGCACCTGCCTGAATAGATTTCTGGGTGGGCTCCTAATAGTTCAGAGGATGCATGTGCTCGTCGTTATGTGATGTAACCTATTGTATAAATGTGGTTGTCACATCGTTTTCGATTGTGGCCGCTGGACACATGCCTCATAGAAGCATAAAGTAAAAGGATAGAGTCTTGGGCCGGTGATCAATCCCGTCTGAAGGATGCGCCCACGCTTCGACTTCCATTCAGAACCGTAGTGGCGTATTGAATACGTATGTGGCCTATACAATGACTTGCGATGGTCAACCAATGCACAAGTCAGTGCTTTTTCTTCCGAACGAATCTGGTCGAACGAATCATTTGGTCGACCCCAAAGGGATGGGAGGCTTGGTTGGTTCAGGCGGATATCGATCCGGGATTATCGATCATAGAAGTACAACAGTTGCTAAAGAGTTAAGAAAGGAAGGAAGAAAGGCGACCTCCCAGTTGAGATATATTTCGTAATGGTAACACCTGGTATCGAAATCAGCTTCTGCGAGTTTGGCCTGCGAAATAGAATGCACTTGTGAAGACAGAAAAGCGCCATTTACTCGTAAAGAAGTTGACGACGACATCTATGATGCGACGACAAACTCTTTAGATTTTTCTGTTTAGTGCCATTTTTCTGAAAAGCACATATTCCGACCTTTTTTCACACCTTAAAGTTAATCCTGCGCCGCCACTGGGCCGTTTGCGAGTTGCTCACAACAAAGGGATTAAAAGGACGAGAAGCCATGGGTTTTTGTCCTTTCTCTCTAATCCATCGTCGTTTGCACATGATCTTCTAACAGATCGTTTGGTTTGGTTGCTCTGTAAAAGCTTGCTCTCAGTGATGTTGGGTAGACCTAATTGGAACGAGGTAATGTGTCAGTAAGCCCAATCAACTTCTCCCAATGATACCATAGAAGCTTTGAGACTGGTTCATTACTCTGCTGCAATAGAATAGTAAAAAATATTGCTGCGTAGTTGGCTCCGCTACTATTTGCATCTACCATGTAACCTAGGAAAGGGGGTGATGTCATAGGCTGGCAATTTATAGGAACGAGCTCATTTCGTTTTGAATTCTCAGGTTATTCATGTCTGCCTTAGAATGGGTTTCTCCTATCCGACAGAATTACCCTAGCTACGAGGTTTCCTACAGAGAGCAACCATCCACCGGTACATTATAGATGGAGTGTAACACAACCTTCTTGTTGATAGATGAAATACTAGTTAAACTTAGTTGACCAGAAGATTTAGCAAATCTTTCGAAATAAATAGTTTTAGGTGGCTTTGGGATTAACTCAGAGCTGCTCGCCATGTGTTGCTCACATTAGGTTACCGTTTTCATAAACTCTTTCAAGAAGAGCTCGCAGATTTCGTCCTCCAAATCGTTTTAAATTATCAATAGCCTTCACTTTCCCCTAGAAGCAATTGCACACAAAACAGTCTTCATCCTTTTAGTGGAGGTTCCTATTGATGTCAGATTGACTGACCATCCCCTGCTCCTTCCCTCTTGAGCTTATTTTAAAAAACATATTTTTCTGGCTAAAAAAGGCTCCTAAACACCATTATGGGCTCGTAGAGTCGACTACAACTCCTTCATTGCCCTCTAGCGTTCAGTGTTAGAAAAGGGCGTTGCTTCACTCACTCCTCAACTACACGTGATGCGGGGAGCTTTGAACCTTTTTTGGGAGCAGCACACACTATATTGTTAGGTCACTTCTGAAGAAGCTGCGGTTAGGGAGAAGCTTTGATAATTAAGCTATCGGTCTCTTCGATTGAACTCGGTGATGCCAACGCTTCTCCATATTTAGCAGTAACCGCCAGGACTGAACCACCTATTCCACTAAAGTTATTGGTGAGCCATGATGTGAAATGCTTGAAGGTTCTACTCTCGCACATTTCAGAACATTGTATTCCATATTCAATTCATGAGAGTCATTGAACGTGACTTCCATCCCATTTCCCAGCTTGTTTCGATTCTCGAGTGCGATATAAATTTTGGTTTTATTACATTAAAATGTAGAAGTTCCGCCTATGAACCTTGGACTCTTTTCATTACGAGAGACTATCTGTCTCAATCATCAATGAGATAAAAGATAAATACCTAGGCATTAATCAACACCGCCTGAGGGTTCCCTAAAGGAGCTTCAGTCCTCCCAGTTGAGTCTATCACAAAATAACCATCTCCGGATGTACGGAAAGCTTAGATGGTCTTTGTAGAGCGTATATCGATATGGAATTTGAACCCGCGAGTGTGTGATCGTACGCCACCTGCCACTACATCACTTCCGTCCGGCCAGAAAAAATACTACGTAATAGTTCATCAGTGTTATAACTAATCGCCATGTACGGCTATCTCTGAACCTCGGCATACTGCAAACGTTGGTTTTCTTTGCTTGAACTCGGACGAGGTTGATGAAAATCCTTTATTTCGGCTTACGTTCCGGCGTGGATCGCCTTCTTCAGAGCCGTAGATCAGTCCGATCCTCGCGACCACTTACAAGCCAGCAGCGGTCCAGTAAGCTTTTCGGACTAGATGTGATTCCATCCAGTCCCAGAAGAAAAGGATTTCTATCAAACTCGTCCGAGTTCAAGCAGAGAAAACCAACGTTGTAACTAATGACAGGAGAAGATCCGGTGAAAATGAAGTTGAGGAATGAGTGAAGCAACGAGGCACCGACTCTACGAGGCATAATGATGTTTAGGAACCATTCTTAGCCAGAAAAATATTTTTTTTACATAAGCTTAAGAGGGAAGCAGCACGGGATGGTGACTCAATTGAATCCGCATTCCTATCCTCAATCCATCTTTTTGCAGCAGGGTACTCATCTCACCTACGTTGGTGCTCTTCACCTCTTAAGGCTTAGATAAAAACTATATTCGTTTGGCTAGGAATCGTCTCTATGCACAACTAAGGTTAATTAAGCCTCCTTCTCTGGTCTCTAGCGCTCAGTGTTGAATTGGAGCGGTCTATTTTGGGAAGAACTACATATGTGCATAATGTGATCTGCGACATTCTGACGAGGCCGTCATCGAACGCTAGCTTTCTACCGTAAAATTTGCACAAAGTCGTCTCTACCGTAATTTTTAATTTCACCATTTAAGAATTCATTCCTGTAAGTACTATCAATGATACTGATCATTGACACCTTTATGACTTTCCGGAAATTAAACTTTTAGAAAAGTTAATGCCACAATTTTTCGGAACATCTCAGAAGAATGGAAAGGAAGTCGGCTTTTGGCGCTTCTAAAACCGACTGACGAGAACGCAGAGCGAGCAGTAGCTAAACACGCACTCCTCCCACAAAAAGTGAAACATTTGCTCAGTCAGTGGAAGCACTGAAGCGCAGTTTATGCTAGCTGCAAAGAACCACTAAGTGCTTTCCCTCACTGTTGCGAAGATCACTTGATTATTACCTATTACTATTTTTAAACAATGTTAAGCAGATAGGCTCACATTCAACGACTTCCACACGGGAAGGATAACGTTTTCTCATGAAAACCTTTCCGAAAAGGGTACTCACGTACGCAGTTAACATTGATTGCATAGTAAACGACCTTAGGAATATGTTGAAGACAACGCAAACCACTTTGAATCAAAAGTGAAAGTGTCTGCCATAAGATTCTACCCAGAGAGGTATCGTAGCCGAACAGGCTCGGTCATTTCGAGCACCGTGACCATCATGTTGGCCATCGTCGAAGTTTCCTCGTCCATCGCGCGCTGTCTAGCTCGAGTGCTGGTGTGTCTGATGCCTCTCTACACTCCCACATGTCCTCAGCGAGCTCCCGCCCTCCACCCTCTCCGCGTCGTCTCACGCACCTCCTGAGTCGTCCGGAGCACGACACTTACACGCTCATACTCACAGATAGCCATAGTGGTCCGAAGTTATTTCCCTTATGGACTCAACTGGCATTAAAATGCGGTCATTCGGTGAACCGCTGTCTGCAAACCGTCTGCGACATTCGGACCGGCACGCTGAGTTACTGCTGAGGTGAGCTGCTATTGCTTCTACTCCCTCGCTACATCGTTCATTTTCGCTTCACCGGCTCTTCCTGAACAATGTTGATTATTTATGCCTTGCACCCTCCTGGAGTGGTATGTAGTTCTTCGAGAACTTTGAGCAACTTTGCTGATGGCTCGCTTCTGAATGCTTCTGCACCCATCGCTTCATAATGGTTCAGGAGCTCTCTTAAGAACAATAGCCACTCAAAGAATTTCCCCATTCTTCAAATGCTTCTCTTCACTCATTCTTTTCATTACATTCGTTCTAGAGGCTTCTTTTAAAATGAAGCATAATTACAATATGAAAAACGCCAGTTAATAGAAAATTCAAGAACAGCAGCGGCCGGCCGTTCCAGTGGCATACGCCTCTGCTCATTTCATTATCGCCGATTGCGTGTTCCAAACAATGTCCGAGTCTTCCCGGCAGAATTGTTCCTTCGCACTAATCTCCGCAGAATCAGTAACTGCGAGGAGACGGCTAGCAGACGTCTCATTTCACATCGTTTTCGTATAAAAACCTCACGAGTCTATTTTCCGTCCTGTCAGTCCTATCACGATCTGTGTATTCCTTCGTTTAAACATCTTTCTCTCCTTTTGTTTTTTTTTCTTTCGAGTGATGGCATGGAGTGATTATTCGGGCTGTTGATCGTATTCGCTGAAGTTAATTAGGGGAGGTGCTCTGCACTGCTACCACGTTGCGAGGTTACTTCTTTACTGCAGTTATTCTCGTCGCGCATTGAAAAGCTGACATTTCCGTATTCCTGAAGTTATTTATTCCACCAAAGTCTACCCAGCGCATAAATCGTTTACAAAGGTTACTTTCTCCATAACGCTGGATAGTTAGCTTCGTCGTGTCGTAAATATTGATATATGGGCAGAACGGGCATAAACGGTCTGGACTGACATTCAAGGAAGTAGTTAAGCAAACCCATTGGCATAGGCACTGTATAGACCTCTCAATTTCATGGTCAATGTCATTAATTATCTGCTGCGGCATATTGAAGAGATGAACAAACAAAGTGAAATTCTCGCAGCTATAATTAGCTGCCTCTTGGTGCTCGAGAATCCAACGTTGCCCATTACCCATGAGTTAGAGCTTTTGTTCTTAGGCGGGGGCCTCCTCTATATAAATGATCCATTTTTCGAACAAAATATCGATGTTATGTTATAAAATAAAATGTGTTAGTGGAACGTTATGGTAGCTCCCCTACATGTTTACAGCTTGTCGTGTTTTTCCTCAGTTTAACTAGGATCATATTCCCTCCGTAGACTAGAGTTTCCAGCAGAATCATTCCTTCCTGTTGCGAAGCTCCTAGCCAGCCCGAGAAAGTCAATTTCCTTTAAGATTTTTCTTTAGATAATTCTTTTGCTTTAAAAAATACTCCTTCAAAGTGGAATGAAGTTCCCGTCAATGTCTTGACGTTATAGGATTACCAAAAAGCCTGAAGCAATTGATGTTTCTTCCGTAGCTCAATACGGATGGCGGCCATTATCAGATGTGGAGCAAATTCAGCGTAATAGCGCCGGACCCTTATCGAGGGCAGTGCACTTTCAACCATATTTTGAGTAATGATTGCCCAATTGAATGTCCATCCATACAATGCCATTGATAGTTTTTTCGAAATGACCCAGAACTATCAAGTAATTCCCATTCAATTTTAGGCTGGGATAATCTTTTTATTATTTTTAAAATTGAAAACTCCACCATAGGAAAGCTCCTTCCCTGCCACTATGAGTTGGGCCTCCAGTTTTTGCTGTACAGTATGCTTTGGGTCTTATAATAAGATTTCACTATGATTGAAGTTCTGGGGGGTTTGGGCCTAAAATAGGCGTTTCTACACAAAATGGGGAAGAGTTCAGATAGTTTCCTCTCAATTTCCTCTAAATGTCCTGCGAATCTCCCTGAAAACATGTTTTCGAAAATTTACTGAAATTCAAGCAACTCATGATAGGAGAGGGGAAATAAGGGCAACTCTATCTCCGCTATAGTTCTGAAAAAAAGCCAAAACAACCTTGTAAGGGGAGATGTTGCTGAGAAGACATTCACAGCCTTTTGGGGTGGCATCAACGTATATTTCATCTATTTGTGTGCAAGAATGTGACCCAGAAATTGTCCTCTTCTGGTCAGATCTTATTTCCAAAAAAGCACGACATTCTGGCAGTTATAGCTAACCAAACATCGTTTTAAGGATCTGAACTAAATAAAAACGGCCATCTTTTTTCCTTTGTTATTTTTTGTTTTTCTCATTACTCGAATCTTCTGTTTTAATAGCATTCAAATAGTGAGTACGGCTCCGCTGTTTTTTTTTATTCCGAGAAAAAGTGCAATTAATTTTGTTGGTTGAGTTGCTTCCACAACACTGAATCTTTTTTTGACAGCTTATTTTTTTTGGAAAGATCCCTAAATCCGTCAGGCGTTCCCTTCTCGAATTGATGGTTTGCTCGAGAGTTTTTGTTGATCTTCCTTTCTTGGGAGTGATCATTCAGTCTATGCAGCAGGGCAACCCATTCATCGTGACTATTCTTATCTTTTAATTGATGTAACCTCATTAGTAGTGGCTCAAAGATTCTACTATCTGAGCAATAGCAATTCCAAAACAAAGGATAGAAATCAATTGTCAGGCTGTGCCACTAAACTAGACTAAATATTTTGTAGAGATTTTAATGTGTTGGATGATATTTTCAACTGCTAACTTATGATGTGTGGCTTAACGGCTGCGTATATTCCGGCAGGCCCCTGGAGCAATGGCAGTCGAATCCCGGAAGTATTATCTGAAGAGAGATTCCATTAAATGATAGCATAGTAGGGATAGTAGGGGGGGGGGGGGGGGGTTCTCACAATGTGTCCTGAAAGTGTACGACAGTGAGAAAAGGTGCTGTTTTGGAAATAGAAGGCGGTTATTTAGTAACAGATATCAAATCTGGTACGGGCTTATCAGGCTCCACTACCGGAACTTTCCATCTACTTTTCATGAACTTCGGTTTTCACAATTTGTCTCTATAATTTTTATGAAACTTCATAAGCTTACTCTTTTGTTATCAGCTAAGCCTAAGCGGTTGTATTCGATAACTTTCATGTCTTCAAATTATCATTTACCCAGTGTGATAGTTGCTGGATAACCTGGCAATAGAACTTTGGAATAAATCCAACCAGTCCCTTCCAATTTTCCAAGCATGTCTCATAGGATCAGTGGCGGAAACCCCTTTGATTAGAGTCGCGTGAATGTAATTTACTTTACACCGGCGCATCCTAGCCCATGTTCCACGGAACTACTCGTCCCACCTGTTTACGAATGGAGAACAGGCCGCTCAGTTTGTTCTGCTTTGAGACCTCATCAATCAGTTCCTAAGTTCCAAAATATGAGTATCTTCTCCTCATGTCAGAACTTCATCGGTTACTGTGTCAACTCTTCACATCAACATTCTTTTTGCTCAGTAATACTTCGAACAATTGACATTCCGACCGCAAAATTTCGAATTCCCGCAATATTCCGTTACGCCTCAGTATCCTACGCTGGTGTGCTTGTCTATCGCCAGCATTCCAGCAATTCAATTTCGGGTGAATTTGCAGCTCACCAACCTTCCTGATGAGTTGACAGAACAAAAATTTCTTTCATGCCGCTTAACATTCTTTTCTCATGAAATCCTAGCATGTCAATGCAGTGTGTTTACGGACGGCAGATTTGTTTTTTGAAAGATCCGATTTGCTTTTTCCAAGTAACCAGCAATTCATGCAAAATTATTGATCTCACATTGTTAAC
This sequence comes from Haemonchus contortus, assembly GCA_000469685.2. NCBI lineage: Eukaryota > Metazoa > Nematoda > Chromadorea > Rhabditida > Trichostrongylidae > Haemonchus > Haemonchus contortus. The sequence continues at coordinate 26,215,207 of LS997563.1, read as the reverse complement.
ATCTACATTACTCTTGAAAAAAGCAAATCAGACTGCTATTCAGCCGTGAATGTCATACTTATTGCAGACTACTTTGGTCGATAAACGCCTAGGGAGTCAACGAAGGCAGTTTCTTTCGGTGATGGCATCGAATTTCCTCTGTGCGCCCTCTCGAATAGCAATGAGAAATCGAGCCTGTTGTGTAGTCTCCTAGGTTTTGTTGAGCAAGAATTCCGTTAACAATCAAAGATCCGACACTGACATGAAGGTGACCTGAACAAGGTGGTGGCGGCCACCAGATGCTTGCCAGGGCATTATGGCAGCAGGCCATACACCAGTTCCCGGAGCATTGCAAAACACAACCTCTCATTGCGCGTGGTGGCCACCCGAATATCCCCCAGCAGCAGGCGGTTATTGATCATCAAATGAAATACTTGGCAAATGTCTACTATGGCAGCCGTGGACGGCCTGCCACGTAGCGCCCTTCAAGAGTTCTTTGAAGAGCCCGATAAAGTTGTTCAGACGGTACCGGGTGGGACCGTTACAGTAGGGAAATGTACTGCTCTCTCCCAAGCCATGACTGTATGGAACAAAGAAGATACTTATTGAGCCTTCTCCATCACTCCAGTCCGTCCTTTACCTACCGAAAGTTGGAGAGCGTGGGAAACGTCAACATGAACATCACCATGACCGTAATCGTGGCGCTTACGGTTGATACTGAGAGATACCACTACAATCAGCGATTGAGAGCAGCCAGAATAGTAAGACTTCACATTGGTTGTCCTGGGTTACTGGCTGATTCAAATGTCACTTTGAAGATCAAGATCTTCAAGCTCGGGACAATCGGATTCCTGGAGGCATAGCAGATGTGAAAGTAGCCATGAATGGCGGAAAATAGTTTCAGAATCTTAGCTCTTTTTCAAAATATTTCTTCCCATATATGCAGGCCTCCGCTTACTTACTTCAGGTTAACCATAAATCATGAAGGATATGTTTAATTCAGCACTAGAAGGTACTACTACTATGGGCCATGAACAGCTCCGAACAATAGGGGGCCTCACAACGATTAGCCTAGAGTTTGCGTGCGATTTCATACAAAAAGTGGTATGAGGTCAAAATTCTTTCAGACGTAACATGGTCAACGCCAGTCAGTGTCCTGTAGCCCCTACAGCTTTCAGAAGACACCACAGGAAGTTTACAGAGGCAGAAGAAATAGTAGTTTTCGAATTTGCGACTCAAATTCCAGTGTTATCCCCTTCAAGACAATTTCGAATGAGCGCGTGTGCTATCCGCTTCATTGAGAGGAACGCTTATCTATCGTTCTTTAATTTCGTCGAAAATGAGAGGCACAGCCCGTATTATTGCCTATTAGGCCTCTAAAATAACTTGAAACGCATTCACATCGTACTTGCACGGTTATTCCGATTCAATTTGTTTCTATCTGTCTAACTGGACTCACTTAGGCCTGACGAGTTTTTGGGCAGCGGGAAATCACTCTTGACCACTTGTGGCAGTGTTGATTAGTGTCAATTAGCAACCTTCCTTCACTAGAGGAACTGCACAGTCAGAACTTTGCTCTTATGCGATCCTTTTGCACGATTCCTTCCAGTAGCTCCGAATATTTGGAACCTAACAGTTCGAATATATGGAACCTAACAGTTGTTGAATTGTTGTTTTTCTGAATGACAATTATTTACTCACTGCTCTAGCATATTTTCAGTTCAGTGATAATCTTTGTAAACGGGGAAGCTCGAAAAACAGGCTTCCTATGATGGCGAGTAAGTAATTACCTGTATCAGTAACACGGCCGAAGGCTTGTTTGAAGGCTCTGAAAAGTAATTTCTCGTTGATGGAAACTTGTGCTCAGCCTTCCTTTACAAACAAAGGAATTCTGAAATACTCTTTTCGTGATTTCTTCGGATCTACCAGCACTTTGTCATCTTTTTACTTCATAAATGATTTTGGTAGAATTTTCACTGAAGCAATTTATAGCTCCCGTAAAATGCTCCTACATAGTGACAGGGAATTCTCCTTGACAACCACCTTTACTACTCCATTTTATCAAAGGAGTAAGTAATTTTTCCCTATGTTGACCATGACGAAAGGCTGTTTTTCATTGTCTTCCATTTGCTCCGAGATGCCTAACTCGTTCAAGCATACTTCCTTTGCTTAGGAAATCATAAGGAACCCTTCGAAAAGAACACTCCCTGATGATTGTTATGCTCAGTTCCATTAAAGCCTTAAAAGTTCCCCCTTGTAAACGTTGCAGTACTTCTTGTTACGCTCGAATAGGTACACATGAGAGCAGCATTTTCAGGCGACCTCTGATGGCTCCTTCCACATCGTCTGAAGGCATGAATGGTGATGTGGTGCCGATGGCGACAACGCCAGCGATGCCTACACAAGCTGCGAACGGCGGCGCTCACTACATCTATTCCCGCAGGTATCAGTTTTCATTCTGTTTCTGGCAACGACGTAAGAAACCTCGTCACCGTGCCTTTCTCCCCTTCCCTGAAGTGCAGTGTCAATCAGCGAGTAGCGTGGTTTCGAATCCCCTGGGAGCTGAAATCTGTCCACATAAATCGATGATGACTTGTGGACGGGCATAATGATTGAATGCGGGCGCTGCGTCTTCTCCGAATTACTAATGAACCCTAATTGCACTAGTTTCCAAAACGGAGCTCTCCCATTCCACGCTCCTATTGAAAAAATCTGCACTTCCCACATGATGGTAGAGTGTTATGTCTGGGAAAGCCTTCATCACGCCCTTCGCGCTCCTTGGAAGCAGTAAAAGGAGAAAATTACATCCCCAGTGGGTTCTACATAAAAGTAAGCCACTCGCCAAGCTAATTCGCTCTATGACGACTTTGAGGATCTTACTAAAGTCAAAAGTGAGGCTGTCAATTTTGGCTAATATAATGTTCAATGATATTGTATCTCATAAACGGGCAAAACACCTTTCAGAAAAAAAAAATCATTTTAATGGACTTCTCTCAGCTTGCAACATTTTCAGTGCTCCAAATCTGGGTGGCTGGAAAGTTCCTTTCTTCCAAGGGGCATATCGCAGTCCCAAGTCGCCTATTCAGCAGATTTAAAATATCCTTCGTAGCTTACCTTTGGGTTATTACTCGAACTTTGTAAGGGCATGATGTTGATGCCAACAGCGAAAGCTAAACTCTGTCTCATACAGCTCCGCTTTACGCTGGAGTGATGAAAGTTGCTAGAGCTAGAGAAGTTCGAGAAAACGCTTCCTTGAGGTACATAAGAACCCACTGAGGATCAAAGATAATGTCTGTTTCTGACGAGCGAATATTCGAAATGACGACTTGATTAGAGCTTTACCTATTTTTGTCCCAAAGGGTAGATAGCAAAAGCTATATATCAATCACGACGATCAGAGAAATGATGGAAATTTGTCTTTCCAACAGTTTTTTTTGCAACAGTTTATAGCGCCCGTTGCCTCAGGCTCAGCAACTGCCAACAAGTCCCAAAATAAACAGAGCCAGCCCGAATTCATTTTGACCTGCTCAAAGATTGATTCTGTTTTGAATCTAATGAAACTTGATGCTGTAATGTCAGGAATATTAGCTGAATAATTCCCGGACACTTGACGAGCTTTTACTCTGAAGCTCTTTCGAGGGAAGGAGTGTTTTTCACTGTTAGTGCAGGCGTAGTTCATGGGAGACCTGCCAGTCACAGAGCAGGGATTCTCTCAAATGGATCCTGGTAGAAATATGCTGTGTTCGTGCATTTATTTTAACTCATTTGGCCTTGTATTGACAATTTTTCCTGGTCCGCTGAAGCGATCTATGACTCACGCGTGATGCAGTAGCCATTGTTTTGAGCATTTCTCAGGCCAGTATTAGCATAATTATCATAGAGAAATCCACCCATCGCTGGTGAATTATGGTGACTGAACAAGTGAGAGACAAGGGAATCATGCATTGCTGAGAACCTTCCATGAAAGGAAACGGGCCTCCCTCCCTCTGCTGTGTAGAATTCGCGGTAGACAAGGGCGTGACTGACACCATACACATCTAAGAAGCATGGGAAACTTATTCGGAGGAAAAATTCGAGTTGTAAGTTAAAGTGAATCCAGTAGCTAAATCCAAAGATAGTGCTGGTTCGAATGCTTTACCACCTCTTATCAGAAGACTTTCTTCGATATGACAACGTCAGTATTCCCGGTTGTTGTGAAATCGCCAGAGATGCATACCCCATAAAGTCGCTACGATTTTACTCTCAAATAACGAGCATTTGTTTCTATCGTTCAGAAGGCTGAGAAACCTTGGATTGATGCGCTAGTTTTTCAGCACTGGTAAAGTGCCTTTGCGTTCGCAAGCATTACGGAAGTTGAAATGAAGTGGTGCGCCGTCTGTTGTTCAGATAGTTCCCAATAAGGGTTCCACTAAACAGTTGCAGTAATTATCTGTGTCATTCTGCTATTTTGTAGTGATACATAAATGTTCAGATTCAGAGAAACGCCGAGTGAAACGTTCCCACCACCACCGACGGAATACTGTGAGACACTCAACGAGCACACGGGTGTTGTCGAAAGCAGTTCCATTATACAAGTATGTCTTGTGCATAAATAACAATTATACATAATGCAGTCTGTATGTAGTAGTTAAAAACGTGGCACATGCTTATCGACTTTTCATCGAAGGCCAAGCAAGAGGGAAAAATGTAGGGGTTGAATGGAGATGGGCTGTGCACGAGTGAGAAACTAGGAAATTGCCAAAGTTGTACCCATGACTTCAGTCTTCAAAGTTCACATTAGAACCTGAGGTATCGTAGACAAAAGAAATAATTTCATTCGGGCAAACTCTACGTTAAGTTGTGGTGGGGATTGTGTTGTTATTCAGTGTCAGACGTACCATTCTTGACTCCATACAGATTTCTTGAATCTCTGGACTAACTGCCGAGGTGACAGCAGTCACCCATCATATATAAATCACTCCAGAAGCCTTGGTATACACACTCGCTGTGTTCTTAAGTGTTTCCTCTCGTTTTCTGTCCAATGCACCTATTACGATGATTCTGCATTGCATTCTTTTCTCATATATTAAATGTTTTTCATATGAACCGCGAGCAATCAGCCGCCTACTCGCTAGCAAACGCAGAAAATTGAGAAGGGGAAACTACTTCTGAAATGCGATATTATGAATAAAGAGCTACTTCAAAAACTCCGAGCCACTTTGAAACAGAAAAAGTGCAGTGGATATCTTTCTGACGTAACCGAGTGCAAAACCTCAAAATGAGCGCCGTTCTCTGTTTGCTTTTTTGCGGCAGACTCTGATCCCCGTTTTGTCTTTCCTGACTCACTTCCGACCTAGCATATCTTCGCATCATAATAACAAGTAAGCCAACATAACTAAAGATGAGTAAAAAAGCCATTCGATCTTGTTTATTCCAAATAGGGGTTGTTAGGCGAAGCCCATATTTAGCGGGTTGAACTAAATGAGAAAGAAGGAGATGGCAAGAACAAATCTCCTTCTCATTCCTCTATGTTTGGTGAATGATTCTGCGTCAGAAGTTCATCGAAGGAACTGGGTGGCCACCTTGATACGACCATTTTTCAGCCGTGCTCCTCTCGTGAACAAGACGACACTGATATAGAAGACGAGATTGTGAACACCTTCAGGAAGAAATCGTTTATTGTGCCGAGTAAAAGCCAAGTGCTCTTCTACCTGTCCACCTCGCGACATCTTCGGATACACCACACTGGCTGTGAACTCCAAGTAAGAACTGCTTTCGTCCCTTCTTCGTTTTCATTGTTGATATGTTTCAAAATTTATGTCTCACTGATCACCTTCCTATGTCATAACTGCATACTTTCTTCCAACGCGCAGGGTGTTCCTTGTGTACTAAAACTGTAGGCGTAAAAATTCCAAAACTGTTAGGGATAAATTAGTTCTATCGATAGCAATTTATTCGAAAATAGTTAGTTGCACAAGTGAGTTCCATTGCAGTCTGCATCGTTATTAGACTGAAAGCCCAATATTTTGAGATGGTGAAGGTTTGCATATTTAAGGCGGCTCGCAATCATTCGCATGTAAGGGATGAGTAGGGCATCGTGCAAAGATCGGCAAAGCCGGAAGGGGTCGAGAGGCGGCTAATGTTTTTGATGGTAGGACTTATACCGTACGCGAAGATCTTGAACTTAAGTGAACCGTCGGAAGGATGACAGCGAAGCTGGACTTATCAAAGCCTTCAGTTGTACATTGTCAAGGAGAGTCTTTATTGCCGTTCTCATCCTTTCAATTCAATTCCAATTCATTTCCGATTTCAACAGACACTTTCGGGTTAGAAAATGCGGAAAGCTGCTGACTCTTCTCAGTGAAAACCCCTATCCTCCGGTCATTTTCTTTGACTAGTTGACGAGCGATTCTTCCCGATAGAGCCAATCCTAAACTGATAAGACGATTACGTTCTGGCTAGAAACATAGAAAGTGCTATCCTTTGCGGAAAACTCTTTAGAAGGACAGTAAATTGATTATTCTTGAGAAACCGTGGGCAATGGTAAATCGTCATTCGTTTTCGTTCGTTTCGGAGTGAAAATTGACAAAAACTTTTACCTAAGCAACATACTGATGGACGCACTGAGATCTTCGTATGATTTTCCTCTCCAGATCGGCCCATGGGTTTTTAGTAACAGTCCAGCCCACAGAGACCATTTCCGTGAGTCCGAGAGTGAGGCTGATGTCAAATGCCCAACCATTAGCACCAAGGCTAGGCCATAATGCTTCATCAGATTCTAATCAACCTAATATCTTTGTGTGGTCCCTAATCAGAATGGGAACCTTTCGAATTGCTACCCCTGTTTAGAGTACTCTAAGGCAGGATTGAAGACCGGCTGGGAAAAATTTGGGGGGGGGGGATGGAGGGAGTTAGGATATCTGCGCGCAAGATGTGAGAGTTCAAGAATAAACTTTGGGCCTATGTTCGTGTTCCTAAGGGATATTCTGAGATATGATCGCAGCATCTGGTTGCACATGTTGTGAGCATATAAATATTATGTCATTCTCAGCTTAGAGCCGAAAATACATTACAATAAACAAGCGTCCATATTTTTGAGACATCCTTTACATATATCGGTTGGCAAGAAGTGACAGAAAATTGTTCGGGGCAGCATCAAAGCACGGATGCTGATTTGAGCATTTCTGAAAATGCGGGGAGCCTTCATTGTCAGATCTCTCCACCTGTTCATGCTCCCTTGTCACTGAGATGTTCGGTCAACGGACAGCTGTCATCGATCAAAGCGTCCAGTTTTCACAGGCTCTTGGGTCTTTTTATTCCGCGGAGTTTCCGCCGTTGCTGTGCCTAATGGTTTCGTCTAGAGCAGAGCACTTTTCAGTTCATTTGCGTCAATGCTGAAGTTGCCGTAAAAAAAGCATCTTTCTACCAGGAAGCGGTAACTGAGTCGTTCACTACAAAAAGGGAACCCGTAATCCTGGAGCTGTTATTTTTTGGAGTCGACATCATTGAGGAAAAATGTCTGTGAAGGCGCTGGTACAAACGACTAGCCTGATATTCACGGGGGGCGCTTTACCCGATCAGCATGTAAGCGATGTTCATCTTCGTCCATTCATCACCCGCCTACCCCCCCCCCCCCCCTCCCCGCCCCCTCCCTCCCCCTCTGAAACGTCCCCATTTCCCATTTTTGCTGTTCCCTTAACTGCAACCCTGTAGGACGGAAGAGCCAGTATTGAAGCTGAGCCCGTTGCAAGCAATCATGCTGTCACTCTCCGTCCACATGTTCATCACCATGTTCGTCGTCTCCCTCTTAGAATGCATTTGAGGTTGTTTTACTTACGCCTGCGATCTGTGGTTGGTACTTGGTTGCCCTCTGCAAACGGTGAGCTCCAGGCTATGGAGAAACATGAAACTATTGAGCGTTTGCGAGTCACTTGAGCCTTGAATAAGAATTACAGCGATCAGCTGCTTTGCGAAATAGTCAGCTACGGAAGAAATAAAAATCGAGCACTCTTTGCATGATATTGCTGAGCGCCCTATTCTATGCCACATTATGCTATCGCAACCATCCTCAGTACAAACTTTGGCCTCCCGAAGCTGCTTAACCTCATTAGTATTCTGCTTCACTGCGCTCGTGGCCCAGCCATCGATCCCGAAACACTGGGAGTGGACCATCATGCCCCACCTATTCGGCCATCTTCAGAAGCCACTGGATGATCTACTGAAACCGAACAAATCTCCTTAAGTAATAAAAAACCGAAAAGCGCATCGATACTCTCTACTGACTCAATCTTTCTCGAGCCCTTTTTCCCTTACCTTGTGGTTGCTTGGCACCATTCCAGCTCATAAGCCGCAAACTCGATTATTACCTTCCATAGTAACACGATGCAGTGGAGCGAACTTCCATTGGTTAAACGATGACGTCTGAATCGTAGCTTAAAGGCACCGTTCACGATAAATTTAGGGTACCCTTTTTTGACGGGAATTCATAGAACTACTCTAGAATAAAGCGATAACAACGAAAAAAGCGCAAAAAACGATGAACAAAATGAAATAGAAAGGGTCAAAAAAGAGCTGGAAAGGGGGGTTGGACGAGTTTCACATTGGAAGAACGGCGGTTAAGGGAGTGTTCGGGCGAGTGCACGAAGGCGACGCAATGTCTGCAATAGCAGACAACACACCCAAGCAGACACATCGCTCCAATGCGAATGTGGTGAAGGACAATTAGAACTCGTAGTCAGCCTAGCGAGGGGCGGAGGCCTCCCGTCCCCCACTGTTCCTGCCCTTATTGTGCCCTATCCAGACCGTTTTCCGACCTCATTCCTGCACATATGGCATCAGAGGGGGCGTCGAATTCAAACCATGTGCAGATCTCCGAAACCATTTTTTTCGTGAACAGTGCCTTTAAGTAGTTCACACGCTTTAATAATTGAGTTCGTGTGCGGTTAGGCCGTTTGCCGCATTTTTTCAGCAATTGTCATTAGGACACACGAGTGCATGAGAAAAATGGACGTCGGTGGCATAGCAGCACTAAAATAACAAAATTCTTGTAGTTGCGCAGGCGCGTGCACACGCAAATCAGGGCTCCTAGAAGGATTACACTACCCAAGGGGAAAGCTTTACATAAAGATCACTTAGAAAGGAGCAATTCTGTATGGGGACGGAGAGAAGTCCTGCGAGTATAGAGAGAATGATGCTGAGCAAGTGGACTCTTACACGTTTGATAAAGTATTGAAAGAATTGATACAAAAATGATAGAACCGACTCTTAACCACCGATAAACCTGGAAACGACTTTAGTTATGTGTTCGTATTAGAAATCTGTGCCAGAAAGGAACGAAGCCGAGAAAAATCTCGCCTAAGTAGCCTCAAACTCGCTGTACCCCTCAACTGAAAAAATCTTGGAAATTTCGAGTTGTTCAGCCTACATTAAGGACTGTTGTGACATCGACACTTCCACTGTCACATTCATGAATCGGCGCCTGTAGTTTTGTAAGCTCCCTTCGTTTTCGACTTTCCTCCCACACCGACTCAATAATATGTAACACGGGCCACTGACTTCTGTTAGAGTGACCACGTGTAAGTCCGTATTATCGTTCAGAAATCGGTGAGAAGAGGTGAGCAGGGAGTGTTCACAGCTCGCGCTAGCACTATTACTAACCATCCCAACCCAAAGAGGGTTCTCAACGACGGCTTGCGAACCTACCCCACCAAGATCATTACGGTTTTAGACCGATGTGACAATCTCACCCCCAAAAGCTACCATCGCAGCAATACTCCTGCAAGTAGTGTGGGTGGACCCAAGGTGTCCTCGACCCTCTACGCTGTGTTTTCGATTACGGGCTTGAAGGCAACAACGACAGGTATGTAACTTCGCCAATACACAGTTTTCCTGAAAAAGTTGTAGTCTACCCTGGTGAATGGCTCCAAAGAGTAAAGTAAGGAATAAAAGATGAATTTTTCCATAGAGTACAGTCCTTGAGAGCGCGATGTAATTAATGAATGTCCATAAATTGTCCCTGCATTTTGTCAGATATTCTCCATGGGTGAAGAGGTGATGCTTTCAATGCGGTACGTGAGAACGCCATCCTTCAAAGCAGTCGAAATCGAATCGGTGCCGAAATTTTTCCTAATAGTTCTATATCGTTTCAACGTCAACCTTGTAATACATGATGTATCATCAAGGACAATCATGATGTTCATGAAGGCACTGCTCCGTGATTTTGCGGGCTGCAGATGTGAAAATTAGTTATGATTAAAGGCACAGTTTATGATAAAAATGACTTCTGAGATTTCTCCATAGGATGAATTTGAGGTTCCCTTTGATACCTTATTTGGCGCTATCAGGTCGGAAAGTGGTCTAGTTAGAGAGCTATGAAGGCTGAAAGATTGGCCCGTGTGTATGCTTGTACGAGTTTCACCGGCATTGTAGAGACTGCACCGTTTACAAAGGAACCCATGTAGAAAGTTCAAACAACATATCATGACCCATAGCGACAGTGGAAGGCAGTTCTGTACATTTTTGGCTTGATGTAGTCGGCTCTCTGTGCAATCGCAACAACTAATATCTCGTCCTTCCATGTTACTCCGTCATGGTAATCTTGTCCAGACTTTATTTCCCCTACATCTGAGGAGCCTTATTTTTCTCGAAAATGACGAGTTTTTTCGCTTTCTTCGCTACCAATGGACTATTCCCAACCTATACTTCCGCTTTTTGAACAAAAAGGGGTAACTTAAAATTATCGTGAACTGTGCCTTTCAGTGAGGATATTTGCGGTATTCGTCATCTCGTGCCATTTGGGAATTTAGTGCACCGTTTGGAATGGTCATAGCGAAATTATTTCAAGATGAATGCCGTTAGTATCCATAAACTGGCATGAAACACTCGGAAAACCTTCTTTGGAAGATATTTGGGTCGAGTTGTCTGGGAATAATGACATCTGTTGAGTATGCGATAAATATGAGCACTCTGCATCGTTCCCAAAGCCTCATGTACACAAGACATGTCTGGGAATGAGTGGACAACTGTTTCCTGCTAAGCAGCGATCAATGTCATGTTGTGGTCAGACCGAAGAATTTGATATGCATTGAGAGCGAGACCCCACAGCAGGTCCCTCTTCTCGATCAGAGCCCAAAACTGCTGTGAGTCAGGGTGAGAGGAAGTGTGAAAAGAAAGCTGTTGAAGCAATGATTGACAGTGAAGTTCAATTCGTTGACACTGCGGAATCCTTTGTTCTACATAGATTTATGAACCAATTGGGCTCTGTTCATTGAGAAAGTTTGGTCGTTCTCGAAAGTACATCAACATATACCTTTCTCTTTGAGTGACGAATACTTTTCAACCATCGAGTGAAAGCGCTGTGGACACACGGAATGGAAGTCGGTGAATCAACCAAGTGGTTTTAACGGATAATTTCCACTCAAGCATTCAGCAGGGTCAACGTATTTTGTCCGCGACAATTTGTTCCCTCAAATGGAAGGAAACCAGAACTTTCTCTTTTAAAGGCACCGTTCACGATAATTTCGAGGTACCCCTTTTATTCAAAAAGCGAAAGTATAGGTTGGGAATAGTTCATCGGCAGTGAAGAAGACGAGAAAATTCGCCAAATTTGTGAGAAATAAGGCTCCCCAAAAGTAGGAAACATAGAGGTTGGACGAGATTATCATGACAAAAATAACATGAAAGGGGTATTCGGTCAAGATTATGGTTATTGCAGTTGCGGAAAGAGTTGACTACGCCAATTCAGAACTGTACAGAACTGCGTTTTACTGACTTTCTGGGTCATGCCAAGTTGTTTGAATTTCCTACATGGGTTCCCTTGTGATCGGTGCAGCTTCCACGATGCCGGCGAGACTCGTCCAAGATTATCATGACGGAAATACAGGCGCCAAATGCAATACCTGATGGCGCCAGATGTGGTATACGGGGGGCCTCAAAGGCTATGGGGAAATCTCAAAGATCTTTTTTATCGTGAACTGTGCCTTTAGGTTCGACGCAACGCTCCCATAATGTTTCGAGAAAAAAAAAACTAGAAAAGAGAATGTCTGGACGGCTCTGTTTGAACTCACTCTGAAAATGTTTACCTCACTAACTCTTTCTCAATGATCATGTCATCATGTTCCAAAGGTCAGATGGATAGGAGAAATTGAGTAACCGAGGGCGTTTCTTGCTAGTCCATAATAACCATCAACTCATGGAGAACTCCTGATCCACCATTTATCAAAAGCTGGTAATGTATTCGATTGAATGACGTAGCATCCTATTATATTCAAATACCTCACTGAAAAGGGGAGAGAAGAGAAAGGGATTGTGAACCCAACTTGGGAGGATGTTTTCCAGAGCCTGATTTTTTGAATCTCGTTTTTGGATTATTTTAGAGTCATCATCCACAGAATTACTAATACCTATTATGAACAATTCTTACATTTAAAGCGAACAGCACTTTGGTGCGACGTGGTATTCTGAACATGCTACGTGTACCCCTTGAGTCCCCCATCCGCTCCCTAAAGTTGTAACCTATTGGGGAACTTAGAAATTAACCTTTCTGGCAAACTCAAAATGTAGTTCAACGTTCTACAAGAACAGGGTAGCGTTCTGTTAGGTTGTTTAGTTCTGCTAGGTAACCAAAGGTTACGGATGTGGGGTAATACCCCCTTTCTGGGCCATGTCGTCCAATGCACAAGACACAAAGAACGACGCGAACTCTTGACGCCCTGCCACAGGAAGCCGTCGATCATTTTTCAATCACTCACGAAGTATTTTTAGGCTGTGTGTTGGAAGTTGCGAGCCCCTTTCCGGTGCTACTCTTCCGTTCAACTTTAGCCTTACTGTTTTAGGGAGAGTAGTTCATGTATCAGAGGTGTATATGGTGTGATAGCAAGAGGCGCACTATTACGGATGCAAGATCAGGGTAACAATTCAATCCAGGTCAACCAAACCGTCCATCCCTCCAAGATCGGTTGACTGCTACCACGCCTGCCTGGAAGGATAGAAATACTCACTGTCATGTGCATCGGATGGCTACCCCATTGAAATGTCTAGGCCGCATACGCATACCAAGCGCCACTACAATTCTGGATGAAGGTCGTGTGTAAGGCGGCTCCCGAAACAGGTCTAAACGCCAGGACATGTAACTATAAAGTTTTTCTAATTTGGACGAATTTGCTATCCTTATGCATACAAGCCTGGAGGTGACTCGTCTTGTGCCGCACGGTTGGTACGATTCCAATCGCCTTAGAAACGCTGGCAAGTAATTAGATGGTTCCATCCGTAGTTGTTTGATATTTTTGTTGTTGTTGCAAAGCCCAGTGAGTGCGTGGAAACCTTAATAACAACCGAGATATCCAATCAAAATTTGCCCGTCCTTGCCTGACAAAATCAAAAGCTCAGGAGGGATTGGGTTCAACAGCGGATGGGTGGCTATCCAAGAAATGTTGGACGAGAAATTCTGAACAGGACATTTTTATGTATAATAAAAACGTGTACAGATGTTTAATAAGTAGCTACACTTGCACATGTTTATGTGAGTTCTTGGAGACGTGATGCAGAACATTAAAATTGACGTTTCGGATATAAAATGCCAATGCGCTGTTTAGTTACTGTACAACGAGCGGATTGACGCAATCTCATCCCAGCAATCAAAGACTAAAACTCTGGGACAAGCTCCGGGATCAGGCCTCGATCAATCCCGTCCAGCATTCAACTTCCCCTCAGAATCACAGTGGCGTATTGAATGCGTATAAGACTGAACAATGACTTGGAGTGGCCAGCTCAAGAACAAGACAGTGCTTTCATCTTACCAAACAAGGTACCAATTGAGCGACGCCGGATGGATAAAAGGCGTATTGACCTGGGCGAATATCGACCAGGTCAATGGCTACCAGGATCCGAAACTGTGGCCATGCGTGTGTGGTAGTGCGCCACTCGCTACCCCACTACCAGTCATCTAAGAGCATAATGCAACATAACACTGCGAACTCACTTTACGTGCGCTCTTTATGTGTTATTGCAACGATGCTGTGTTATTGGGGAGAGCAATAGAACCACGGTATACAGCAGCTACATCAGGCAAAAAAACTGACTTAGAAAAACAACAAGTATGAGATTTCAAAGTGATGAGTTCATGACCTCTTCAGGCAAACTTCATCCATCCCACCGCTGAAGCGTAACCTTTCGATTGAAGGAAAGGGCATCATCTCGGTAATAATCTGCATAATCTTAGAGAGAAGCACTCGATAGTTGTCGAAAAATAGCAACATACCACGCTTCTAAGCGGTCACAAGCAGTTTTCTTTCTAAACATAGGGAGCATTTGATCAAATGTGATAGCATACCGTTGCAATCCAACGAACGATTGAAGAAAGTTAGAGTGATGTTGTTATTGAAGGACAAAGTCTTTGGCGTTAATCAATCCCGTCTGAGGGGTTCCCCCTTCGCACTCGACTCTCGTTCAGTATCGTAGCGGCCTAATGAGTGCGTATGTGACCTACACTATGAATCACTGTGGTCAGCCGATGTACAAGTCAGTGCTTTTACCCTCCTAAATGGGTCCGGTATCAATTAACCGAGCCCGGAGGGATGGGAGGCTCAGTTGGTCTAGGCGGAAATTGATCCCGGATTCGAACCCGTGCGATATAGTGCGCCACTTACACTACACCACCTCCGCCCCTATGTTAATATGCGTCTTAAAGTAATTGCGTAGACACAACTGCCCACGCAAAGTTTACTCAAGCATGTGATCCTAAGCTGATATGCCCTGGATATTGTACTTGTTTTCCACTGAAGAACAGCTAGCGTGCAGGAAAAAGTGAAAGCACGGTTCAGAATGGATCGTTGTATGGACTACATATTAGTTCCTTTTATTACAGGTCACAGACTCTGCCGACTTTCCACTGTTTGACATATGGGTCGAATCCTCCTGTTGTGGCCGGCCTGTGTGGGTGATGGAGTCGTACGGTATGTTTCAAGACTATTCTTATTTATGGTACTATTTGATTGAAGCCTTCATATGTTAAGATTATATTTTGAAAATCAAGAGAGCATATATCTATTATACAATATGTATTTAATGATGTAATCCGCAATTACATAGCCCGTGCTGAAAGAAGGATTAAAGGCACAATTGACGATAATTTCGGGTGTCTTGTTTTAGACGAATGCTGAAAGTGACGGTCCAGAGTAGGGCAATTTGGGCGAAGAAAACGCGAAAATCGGTCTTTTAAGAAAAATGTAAAGTTCAAACAGTAAGCTGCCTGCGTGCAACATGTGCGTCCTGGTGCGAATGGTACAATTTCTGTAGCCTCTACAACGCCGTTAGAACTCGTCCTCTTTTGGGTGTGTACTGAGCCAAAACGGTTTTTCGCCCCAGCAGCTTCCCCTCACGGACCATTTTCATCGTTAACTGGCCTTCAAGCGGTTCGCTGTAGTAGAAGCGCATATTACTCGACTTGGAGAATCGAGAATTACTGGTTAGCGGAAACCGCTTAGAACTTGTTCCACTATTTACTGAAAGTTCATCGAGTTACACCAGCGAATACCAATGAATTTCTCATTCAAGCTTTGTGTCGGTTGAAAATAGTTCACGCTTGAAACTGCCAGCGGGACCGTATTGAAAGCAAGCCACTGCGAACTCAGATGTTTCTGTCTCGACCCTCCTTTCAAGATGTGGCATTTTCAGTCACCAGTCGATATTCCAGTTGACAGTGCGCTTCGCTTCGAATCCTTTCCGAGATGCTATCAAAAAGAAAGGCAGAACAGAAAAGGAAGAAGTACATCACGTTTCAGAAAAGCATATTGACGACTTTTTGGGAACTCCCATCATTATGATGCACCGTCACAGCGGTTACCCGATTTCATCAAAGTCACCTTGATCGCCCCTTCCAACTCATGCCTTTATACTTCTTATTTCGTTCCAAATTCCAGTGATCACATTCTTACACTCTTATTCTCTGAAGCATTAGCCCGAAGACCAAAAAAGGTTACAATGCTACATACCCCTACCTCATCCTGTGCAGATTTCAGCGACTGACTGGTAAGAGATTCGAAGTAACGCAGATCTCCTGTTGTGGGGGGGGGGGGGGGGGGGTAATACCACCCCATGAAATTATTCTTACCCTCTGCAGTGCAATGCCGCCTCTGTATTTTGGAAGACGACGTTTCTAGGTGGTTCGATTTGTCGCAATTATAATCATAAAAAATACATTTAGAAGGGAAACCTTTTGTGTACCGTACAGGAGGATTTGTTTCGACATGTAAGACTTCATGCAGAACTCTAAATAATTTCTCATAATATGACATATGGCATACAATGCTTTTCTATGCCTTTCTAAGGAACACCGACAACAACCCTCCAAAAACTAGGGCGATATTGCACACTCCTTATCACCTGTCATAGTATCTTTCCAGTTGGGTCGCCCGGCTTACACCGGGCCCCATCCTTCACTTTTTCACTTTTTCAGAGCAGTTACAAAATTCCCCTCACCCTCCCCCCCCCCCCCCCCCTCCACTACCTTTATCGTAAATTTCTCGGACGGACGGAATTACGTATCCCCAACTACCACTTACGCAAAGAGTGCAGCCTAAGCAGGTTTTCACTTCTTGCGTGACTCCCTTTTTTCCTGTTAAAGAATAATAAAGTATTATCGACATGGGGAGAGGGCTTCTGTGTTTCACGATACCTTACATTTCTTGCTGGTGCATCAGTAACTGTAATAGTAACCAATAACGTGGTAATATTCCAATACAAATAAAAAAGAGAGGCGCACCGGTTCCATCGCAATTTCTTTGCTATGCACTTTGCTTTCTTTCCTGACCAGTGAAATCGAGAATTCCTTCCAGGTCGTCGTGTGTTGGTTCTGTCCGAGTTGAGCAGAAGAGGTCTGGTGTCATTCCTTCCACTGATATCACTCTTTCGAAAAAGGGCCAGACATGCCGTCCAGACTGTGATTGACTGGAATGGCGATCTTATAGGATATTTTATACCTGGTGAGTGAACTTACGATTTTCTTACACCTCGATCGCAAATCATATCAATAAGGGAAGTTGAAAGACCCTGATTTGCAAAGTATTCAACACACATCGTTCATAACATGGCAACCTCAAACTCCTAACGGTCAAAACTGTAATTTGAAGCTCAATTCCTACTTCTTTTCTCAGCCTGTAGACATCTTTACGAGCATTCTACATGCACTAAACTGCCCTCGTATACCATTTCCTTCCTAACCTTCTTGTGTCATTCTGCATTCTCATCTTCTAAGCCACATATGCAGGCTTTCATCCTCATTTCTTTCCAGTCGCGTCTATTGCTCTTCTATCTCTTTAGCACTTTTATTCGGATAGCTCCTCTTCCAATCATATTTTTGACCTTCCTCCTTCGAGGCCCATTGCTTCCTCTTTCCTTTTAAAAATTCATCTACCCAATAACTCCTCATTCTTGCTGATGAAGTCCATTTCTTCAATTTTCGTCGCTCAAAGCTCATATGGTTTTGGTGCTGTCATTACTGCGTTCTGCGTGAGAAGAGCGTTTCACTTTTCCTATAGGTTCAACGGGTTAAGGAGTTTTTCACAAGACTATACGCTTCACACGCCAATTTTTATAGCTTTTGACGGTAGACTTTACGGATGACCCTCTGGTTGACGACCGACCTTTTCATGCATAGGTGCACGGCTATAATATGTAGGTATGGCTTGTACAGAATGGAAAATGAGACCCTTTTTTTGTTTCTATGTGAAAGATTCAGAACATGGGGGCCTGGCAGATGACACAAAAGTCTATATTCCGCCCTTCTCTATTCACACATTCACTACTCGTGTAACCGTTGGAGTATTTTACAGAACGGCATCGGCAATCTTCATAAGAGTGGTGATTCTAGGCAAAGATCAAAAAAGAGATCCCCAGCATTCTAATTCAGAAGAAAGTCCTTTGTGAATATACATTCGCGCTAGTCAGGACTTATCAGTTCTCAAAAGACAAGTTTCACTCCTCAAGAATACTGTTGGTTTTGATGTGCACGAGCTTTACAAGGCTCATGGCTCGAAAAGTGCACGTGATGGAAGCTCCGACTGGTCCTGAACCTATATGGAAATTTCTTCTTTAGCCCAATTATTGCCAACCTTTCTTCTGACCTCTTCGGTGCCATTGACACAACAAATAGTTCGGTCGTGGAAACATGGCTTCTTGTAGCCCTATCCAAGTTTCGAAGCCGAACATCATTTCTCCGCTTCTCTTGCTCATTCTGATGTTTATAGCCCAATCCTTGTTTTGCTTCAGGAGTATATTTATCGCATTTCACTACGCTTTGTTCCTCTTTTCGATCTTTCAGAGGGAAAAATGCATTGACTCCCAAAGAATTCTGGAATTTCACAGTAGGCAGGCGGAAGCCGGATAGTTTTCGAACTCCCAGACCTTTTCTATTTTTCGATGTTCCTCATGGATGGAATAATTAGCGGGGAAGTGACGTGAGGTTAAGACAAGGCTGCGGGGGTTAGCCGTAATCATTCAGGGGAATTGTTGACAATCAGATTCGTTAGACTGAAAGTATGATGGGAAGAAACTTACCTATAAAAAAAGTCGGATCATGGTGATGTTAGGGCCAATGACGGTTTACAAACGGGGCAATAAGGATTTGAAATGTTCTGGTTCTAACTAAAGGTACGCGTGTTGAGGTGAGCAGAGCTTCCAGGCTCTGAACTTTTGCTGCTGCACGGATCGTATTGTATGAACCGTGTCAGTGCCATACATTAGGTGTCGAAGTTCCTTCGCAATGCGTTTTGGTCCATTCATGAAGTGCACCTCCAACCGAAACTGCAATATCCCACAATAGTGCACAAGGAATTGAGACTTCCATTGCCATATTGTGTTGACTTTGCTAGCTTCGTCTCCATTTCATAAGCTGGGAAAACATTGATCCAGTACAATTGTGGGAATTGCAATAATTAAGCGAGCTGATTACTTTGTTTATGTAAACGTGTTTTCGATTTCCTGCTGCTTCATCTGTGACTGCGAGTTGCTGTACCTTCGCAGCATTCAGTATAAACAATCAAGCAAGTGTGAGAAAGCTTACCATTAAAGGGCTCGTTTGTAGTCGCGTCTACTCTAGGGGAGTTAATATTTTATAACTGCTCTCCTGCTCTCCAAAATTAAAAACTGAAGAATTCTGTAATCGTGCGCCTCACTGAGAAGTCCCTTGGGGGTGGTGGTGGTGTGTTGGTAAGATACGTCATCTACCAAACGCATTGTCCTGGAATAGATCCCGGATCAGTGGGTGCTACTAGGCAAGCTTTCCATCCCTTCAGGGTCGGTCAATTGGTACAACATTTGTCTGGTAGGATAAAAGTACCGACTTGTGCATCGGCTGGCCACAGTGTTTCATGGTATGGGTCACATATGCATTCGAACCATCAGCCACTACGACTACAACAAGGGTCGAGTATGAGGGCTTCCCGGAATAAGCCTAGTCCAGGGCAGGAGGGGTTGTCATTTGATGTTCTGGCTTGTTCTGGATATGGACGAATGCGCTGTTATAATGTAGTTGAGAAGCAGAAAATTGACTTGCCCAAGCTTTCACTGTCCATATCTGGAGTTCTGGTGTCTTTCGCGGAATAACCGCTTTTTCTGGTAACTGTTTTTCCTTTGGACTTCTATTTTCAGGTGATCAGTTCTTGATACAGGACAACAGTCGAGGACTAATTGGTAGATGCGTTCGGATGGATCAAGAAAACGGGTAAGCTAGCTATAGACAGTTGTAATCGTTAATTCAATACAGTCATGAGACCACCGGTCAAAACTGGGGATAAGGAATTCGAAAGTAAATACGTCACCTCAGCTTTTATTTTTGTGCGAAGTTCACTTCGAAAAAGGTAGGAACAGTAGCGTTGGTAAAGCACTATAGTCCCTATTCTCAGTTCAGTTTATGAGAGTAGTATAAGGGAATGTGGAGGGAAAAAGAAGTGTTGGCCTGCCAATCCCTCAAAGTTGTGAACTTGATGAAAGGTTTTCTACGAGTTCACCCCGCTTTTTGTGTTGAAAATTCATCTCGAACTGGATAATCCGTTAGTCTTAAAAACTAAAAGTTTCAGCTGCAGCCCAGAGCATTTGTCAAGTGCCAACAGTGTCCCCCTCCCATTCTCCCCACATACATCCATTGTACAAAATGCCTAAGGTAGGAAATTACACATCATAAAGTAGAGCTCTTAGTCGAGTTCTTCGCTTGCTTGAACCACAGAGCATGTCTTAACCACGTTCCGCTAAGAACCTTGTTGAAGAGTCTCGAAACCCACTGTTCGTACTGCGCTCGACGAAATGGACAATTTCACTCACAAAATCTTTGATCAAGAGTCCCATTCCGCCTTCAACATTCGTCGTATGAGCTTAAAATTTTCCTGTATGACAGCTTTTAGTGCTTTTGAGGCTGTGGGTTATAACTTAGAACCCTCCGATTTGCGCTGTAAAGCACCCAGACGGCCGTCCATGTGCTGTCCTTTCCCTTTCCCACATTTTCTAACCGTGAGGAGAACAAATCTTGAGCTTTATACTCATCAATCTGAAATATCCGATGCGATAAAGTTAGGGGGAACACAAGGTCTCGAAGAATTTACTAAACAAATTGGCATTTTGAGAAAATCGTCCGCTCAAATAATGTATTATTTGCCATCCTTGCAGGTCATGTTGGCAGTGTTTCCTCGAAGGCACCGATCGTGAAGTGGCACGACTAGAGCGTGGTCATTTGCGATTTGTACCCGACGTTTCGTTCCAGTTGAAGCTACTTGTTCTGGCTGCCATGGCCAGAGTCATTGGACAACCACGTGTACAAACCAACTGCTTTCCATTTCTAAGATACTGACAAACTTGTTTGCAGTGTTCAACGTGGTTGATTTGCCATAATTGAGAGATGTGAGGTCAGAACTAGCTCTCGGATGGGCGAATTTTTGATAAGATCTTAGCATTTTGCCCAATCGGAATAGAAATGGAGCATTTTTGTCGGTAGGGGAAAACAGGCGTTGAGCATCCCATCTTTTTACTCGACCCAATAATTGAATGTTTGTGATCGAGATGCAAATGGGTGTAGCAGAACAAACAGGCTAGTTTCGACTTCTGAGAGATGCAGGTTATCCCCCCATCTTCGCCGACGTTGTTCTGTTTTCCCTCGTTCTCCACGTCTGTCATGTCTGCTCTGAAGACTTGGAGACTAACTTCAGGTCTTCAAAATTCGTTCGAAAACGTGTATTTTATACCAGTGCTGTACAGATTTTAACTATTTTTTGTTAACGATGAGCCATTGCTTCCAAATGTCTTCGCTTACAAAGCATTCCCACCATTTCACAAGTGCTGCCAAGCAGCCAGACGCTAGCAAAAGTGATCTCGATGTATCCATGCAGATGCTTAAAATAGTGTGCTGTAATAAATTTTTCGTTAACGTTTGTTTTACTGAATTTCACAACGAATTGATATTAGTAGTTTTATTCGAGCACAGGGAATCAAGTGGCGGCTCTACCAAGAAAGCCTGCGAAAAGAGTGACAACATCGAAGAAGATAAGGAATTTGGGTTTTCCAGGGTTTCTAGCATAAACATAGACATCTAGGCTGTTCGGAAAGAATTCACAAAAAATTCTGCAATCGTCTAAATCAATGCTAGAATGCTCTCGAAGTTTTCATAGATTTGCTGTAGAAAGACCCTAATTCCTCGCCCATCGTAAGACCGACGTGTCTTCTGATACTCTCAATTCCTCGCCCATCGTAAGACCGACGTGTCTTCTGATACTCTCACGAGCTTAATTACGAGGTCGAATCCAGGCATCCAGCTGAAGCCCATCGAATGTTGTGTTTAGTATCTCGCCGTAGAGCCCTCTCAAGGGGCTTTGTGCTGTGCTCGTTTCAACGCTTCAGACCTCGAAATAAAAAAGTCACAGGTGAGCCTTCATATGGGCAAGTAACTGCTCTTTCTTGTTCTCCCTAACTTTGATCCCGTGCCGTCGCAGAATCCGCTCTGCTTGTCAATCGTCTCCACTTTCGTTTATCTATTGCATCTTCTGCCACCACATCAAATTAAGCGAGCCACATCAAGTTCAGCAAGGTCTTCCCCAATCACGTAACGCTGGTTTTTCTTCAGGGGCTCCTCGTGTTCGCTTCACTCGAGCCTCGACTACCATCGCCTCCTCCCCGGATCACCCGGCGGTCTTCTCAGCACGTGTCTTCACCATCGTATACCCTGCTCTGTTATCTTCAGCTAGGCAGGGCTACTTATATAACCGCCCTGAAGCCTTCATTTCGATCCCCTTCAGCCGTATCCAACCACAGGCCCATCTCGGCATCCTAATTGCAGCGGAATGAGGCTTTCTTTCATGGTGTTTACTTATGGGCCAACACTCGCTGTCGTAGAGCATCGCAGGCCTTACCATTGTTCAACACACCTTTCCTTCTAGTGTCTTGGAGCGTTGTCGTTACTCATGATACCTGTGGATCCCCCACTTCATCCATTCCGCGTTTATCCAGTCCTTCACAGCATGGTCCACTATACCGTATGCGACTATGTCGTTTTACAGATTCTTAAGTCTTGCACCCTCGGTGGGTTCCGCGAAGCAATATACAATTGGATCTGCACGGGTATGTGTCAAGTCGTGCGTCCGAGGATGCGCGCGGCGCGCGGTTTGAACGACTTTAGCGCCTATCATTGGGGCCCTGATTTGAAGTAGAGTAGATCAGGAGGATGATCTAACCCTGCTGAACTAGTCTACTTCGAGTTTGTTCCCCGGAAGTTGGCGTCAGAGTCGTTCAAATCGTCGAGACTTGACCGTCCCTCCATCTGCCCAATCTGCACAGCTCCAAAAATTTTGCCTTTTCCAGATTAAGTTAAAGTCCATTCTCCTTCAAACTTTTCGATATTTTTGCAACTGGCCCAGGGGTTTTTCCCGACAATCCGCTACTTTCATCAACGTAGAGGATGATCCTCACCAAAAGCTTTTTGTAATAACATCCTTTGTAAGCAGGAAACAGATCGGACTGTTAGCTGATCCCTGTGTCCGTGACCACTATTGCATTTGTTAAACCGTGAAAGGTGCTTATGACATATTAAGTTTCCTTGACCAGGAAAAGCAGGCGTTTCAGAACGTTTCTTGCTCGAAGTGCTCTCTAAAGGACTTTTCGTTTCATGATCTGAAATCAGGTGCTCAGAGTGCGAACTCCTGGGTCTTCCTAGAGCTAGAATTCAAAAAGATAGAGATCAGCCTTACTGCCAAGAAAATAAGCGTGAGCAGTAGCACCACCAGTACTGGTACAGAAATGCTTTTAAAAGCGGGAGATCGGTTAGAGCCGTTAAACTGCGACTTTTCTTTCAAGAACTCTGCAACCCACTGTGGTACTCACCTTTCTGGAAACGCTTCTTGTCCATTTACCACCTGATTCCTGACATTGACCGTCCATAGATATCTCGCAAGTCGGTGACTGTCGATGCATTGAAGGCACAGCCCTTTTGAAGTAAAAAAGTAGGAGTATTGGTTGGGAGTAGCTCACCAATAGTGAAAAAGCGAGTAAATCCGCAGGCTTTGCAAAAGTAAGGCTTCGCCAAAGTGGTGAAAATAGAGGGTTCGCGAGATATCATGATGAAATGATATGGAAAGGGCATTTGGGCGAGGTTTCACATGCGAAAAGTACTGACCACATCAAGCCAAAACTCAACAGAATTACCTTTCGCTGTCATTGTCAGTCATGAGGGTCAGGTGAGATCAAAGTTTAGTATTGCGATACCCACTGTTCAAGCGGCACAATCGCGAACAAATTACGTGGATCCATAGGTAGCCTGCAAGGAGGGAGGAGTGTAATCGAGTGGGCACAGCAGAAACAGAGAACCGAGTCCCTGTATCAACAGGTATGATGTTCCAAGAGAAACACATAGTTGCTTTTGACTTGCCGTTTTCTCTTACCTTCGGTCAGAGTGTAACGGGACCGTGGCACCAACCATTTCAAGGAGGACTTTCGGTGAAAAAGTCCGTCAGCGATCATTTACCTTTTAATTCTAAATTTTACAGAATATGACAAGTCTCACAGGTAAACCGCTAGCATGGCTTGCGCAACGACTCTTCGAGACCGGCGGTGGAAATTAATGCACACACCTAATATGTATATATAGCACTATGTATGTCTGTTGGTTTGTCTGTTCGCAGTTCATAATTCCTAATTTCTGTTCCTGTCGACGTAGATCGCTCGAATTCGGTAGGACTAGACAGGATGCGAATGCATGTGAAATTATGCATGCACGCTATCTAGAGCCGTCTTCTCGGATTTCCTGATGCTTCATCTAATATCTCCGAGAAGAGTAAAGGATGTATCGAACTTATTACATTCACAGACAAACTTCAAACACTTATTAAGGTGTTACTATGTAATAACTACGAAAAAGAGTTTATATTGGTTAATTTACTAAAATGCTTGTACAAAAATAAATTTATCTCTTATAAATAAGCAACTAATAATGATTATAGAACTATTAAAAAATTTGTAAACGAAGTAATTAATTCATTGCAGACTAGATCTTAACTTTACATAATACTATCTTTAAATTCATAGGAGAAATTTAAGATAATAGCTATCAGACATATTGAACGCTCTAATCTAACTGAGTTTTCACACGAACACACATTGCTAATATCCATGTCGTATTCTTGACGTCAGATAATTTTAGGCTACGCCAACAATTCTACTTACAGTTGTTCTTGTCTCTTTCTTTATTCATCCATATTCATTTTGCTACCTTTTTTACATTATGGTTTTCATTTTGTTCTGGTTTACATATTATTCCATCTTGCTAGCTCCTACTCCATTCTTCGCTAACCCCACTGAAGATCCTCAGGGGTTGGCGAAAAACATGAATCGTTTGAGTAAGAGGTGAAACGAATCATGTATTGGTTCCCTTTATTCTAATCCTTTGTCTTTTACTTTCCATTTCCAAAGGTACTAACGCTAGCTGGAGCTCTTATATCAATTCTCGATATCGAAATGGCAAAACATCGATGAAAGCAAGTAATCATCAATAAGTGAAGCAGTAAAGTAAGCAGTGAAGCGGTAATGAACACTAGACCGCTAACTTGTGCCACAAATGATAGAGATCATCTCCCAATTAGTCCAATCGATTTGGTGCGCCCATACGCTCAAATCGCAGGGATATATCCTCAAATACATTCTAATCACATTTCCAAACTCGAGGACCTATGAATCCCTCATCGATTAATGGATGGCAACATCGAAACTGCTATCATCCTTCTGGAAACGATGGACGTCGGAGTATTTAGCATCACTACGTGAGCATCACAGAAAGATCATGTCTAACCAAAATCGTATGAATCTCATCAATCAGAAAATGGCAACTTTGTGATTATATATTATGCTTTTCTGAATCGCAGTAGATGGAAAATGAGCGATGCCACCAGACCCCTGACGGCCATCGCTCAGAGGACAAGCGGCTTGCATCAAGGCCAACACTCATCCATTCCAGGAACCCCAAGAACCTGATCTGCAAGCTAGAGTTACACCCTGCCTCTTCAAAAGGAAATCTTCACAGCCCACCGAGCAAGCATGCCACCCAATCATCTCGGCAACAACGTAGAAACACAGCAACAGCAACGGGCCATTGTTGTTTTTGTATTATCGCTCTTTTTCATTTTCCGACGAAATATAACTTATATTCACCTCGTTTGCTGTCCTGTTGGGAGTTTCTGTAACGAACAGCACCTCAGCTTTCCTTGTCTGAACCGATGGGTCCTGATATGGTATCACAATGTTTATATCGTACCTACAAGCGTTACCTATATAAGCTCTAGTTTACTCTTTCTACTATTTGATTGGTCTTCTTCGTGCTCTTCATTTGTCCCCCCCAGTCATCTGATTCAATCACAAGACTGCTCGTATGGCAACGAATAAACGGTATCAGCACGAACTCTGACAACATGTTAAGGGAGACGATGGCAGAATTAACGCATCACCTGCATCAGAATTTTCACAAGTTTGCGGACGCATGAGCGTGTATGAAGACGGCGTGTTCTCGTGACTATGTGAATTTTTCTTTAATCTTGTCATTCACCCTTCTTTTAGTTTGTTTTGTATAGCACTGCATCCGAACGTTTCGTTGTTATGCTGAAAATGGGCCCTGTTTATGTGCTGATCACATTTCAATTTAGGCGGCAAACTGACGATCAGATACTTTCGGCAAGTATTGATTGGTGTAGAGTATTGACATTGACGGTTTGTAAGCTTCATGTTATTAATATTTTTTGTTGTCCATCATCGGCGTCAAAAAGGCGTGGATGATGTGTTTGTGCGCCTCCAACACTCTGCAGTTGCGTGCAACACGCCAAGACAGCCTGACTGCCCTTTGTTTGCTGAAAACAATTATTTACCTGCTTATATGTAGCTGAATTGTTCTGTATATTCAATTCGCCAAGACGAGCAGGTAGGTAAACTTGTTTATATTCATGTCTTTACAGTAAAATGTACTTATGTTTGCTCATATTTCGTTGAATTGCGTTGTTTGATGAGATCCTATGTTTTATCACAGTATCTCATTTGCAGAGAAAGAAGTAGTTACCAGTGTTCGGAAATGATGACCTCCCTTAGGAGTAGAATTCTTCTACATAATACCATAGGTGTGATTCATGGATATTCTATGATCGAGAGTGAATCGGATAAAATGGTGATTTTTTTAGTTCATCAAGCGATCTCACACAGCTTGGAGTCGTGGCTGCAAACGTGCAACTTTTGCACCATGCGGCTCAATGAGGGGGGGGGGTATTACTCTTACTGATAGACTAATGAATTATAGGGTTCTTTATGTTGCTTTTTTAGTGTTGCTCTTGCTTTGCTGTTATCGTGATTGCCGACTATCGAGATTTTATTTTGTTTTTGAGTATTGTTTGCTATTCGTCACGTCTTTGTCTGATACTGATTACTTTATGGAATGATCAACAGCTTTCATCTTGCGTGTCAGATGTAGAACTGGTGCTGGTTCAAAGTTTAAACTCTTCAATATTATGAATGAAAAAAGTGACTCGTACTCTGTATGGGACAGTGAACAGTATAGGCATTCCACATTCTCTCACCCACTTTAGGTGTTTATTTGCCAGTATTGACCTGGATTCTATTCTGCGACGACTATTAATTATAATATTTGGATATGAAATCAACGTAAAAAGTAATTCAGAATAACTTCTTTGTTGAATATCGCTTTTGTTGAAGAAAACTGCAGCCCTCTTCTGGGCTTCCAAGAGGAGGCGTCGGTGAAGAAGCATAATGGATCTGAGGTACTATCTACTCATGAGCTATTATTATATGAACAACAAAGGCCGGAAGTTTCGGCACCACTCTTTACACCAAGAAAGCGGTCGATGGACGAGTGACAATTGTGGCAGTAAGTGGGCAGATATTGATCGATAACGATTTGTATTACGAATGGGCGACGCTCCATAAGTGGAATGTTCTTGATTCCAGCAGCTGCGTTGCCAGACATCCCAACCTGGTGCGCCTTCTCTTGTCGGTTGAGAAGAATTTTGAATTAGAAATTTCGAGTTAGGCCGTGCAGTAACAATTCTCCTCAGACCCATACCCACCCATTACCCGCAGAATGGTTAACCGCCACTATCGCTGATACAGAGTATATCACTCTGTCACCGTCGTCTCTAGGATTTGCTATCTCATTCTTCAAGGCGCAATGCCTTCATTTAGCAGCTTATTCTCGTCGAGGGCAACTTAGTTCAATCGACCGGTAGGACAAGGATCTCGGGCGATCTGCCTGATCATCTTAAGCAAACTAGAGGGGGAGGTACTTGTGGTAGCTGGCTCGACAGTGAACACGCTGGATTCACTCACTTACTATCCTCTACCACGTGAGGCCTCATTGCTATGAACTTAATACTCAGATTTTGTGGTAATCTGCATTAGCCAAGTCTGTCAGGGCGGGACAGAGAGAACCGTACCGGTGGGGTTCCGCCAAAGAGAAAATGCCCGTAAGATCAAATACCGAGGAGTCGAGGGTGGCCAAGAGAACTGTAGGTGATCAGTAGTGATCAGGAGGTAGGAGGCTAGAAGTAGTAAACATGCCTGGGGAAAGAAAAGGCGCGGGAAAGGCCGTATAAAGGGGGAACCTCGAGAGGGAGAGGACGTCGTTTGTTTTACTCCTGCGCCCGCCGCCAGTACCCCCACGGAGTTTTGGCTCCGTGCCCTTGGAACCTCAGTGACCGCCCTTAGGTGAACCTTTGTGGTTCGCGAGGGGGGCTTCAGGAAGGCCTTAGTGGCCGATGTTCTCTTTCGTGGGATCCCCCTGCATCCTCTCTACCCTGACCCTCGGGGGACTTTTGAGTTGTATTGTATTCTTGATATCGGTTTTTTCGCATTAGTATTGTATTTTTCGTTCGAAGTTTCTGTCGTTTTGTTAATAAACTATTCTTTTCTCGTGTTGTACCACACTCAAAGCAAATCACCCGTTCAGTGTAGTCCCTACGAGGGACCCTTACAAGTCTGATTACTGAGGATTGGGGCGCGACATGGCCGAAGCTATTTTGTATCTAAACTTTCCTGTCATTGCCATGTTGAAATGTCCTTGCGGAGCAATGGGAGGGATCTAACGTTGGGTCTGCTACCCGCACCGCCGCCGAAAGCCAACGAGGAAGGTAGCATTCCCGAAAGCGCATTACCTGAATAAACAGTAATGTTTATCTGTAAATTGACCTTATTTATCTAAATAATAGTAATGATAAAATATAAATATCACGTATAATTACTTATGATAAAAATCACCCATAGATTGTGATATTAAATTGAATAAATTGGAGTGCACTGCACGAACATCATGCCATATAACTGCTCCAATCCTTGTTTGATACAAAGCTAATTGATTAAAGCCATATATTGAAAATATAATACTTGAATTTGTAATAGCATAAGTGGATAATTGGACATCTATATTATATGCATACATTGAAAAAAGAGCTAAGTAAATATATACATTACTATTCACATGAACATAACCAGCTCCAGTATAAGATTGGTTACCGTATACCTAAATATAGATGTCCTGTAAAGTCAAGTGGACGCCGTATTGATCGCTAATAGTAGCTGTTGTTCTTTCTTGTATTTATGCGCCCACTACACTTCGCCGTTACTACCATTCACCACCTTGCCACATATCATGATATTGTTGAAACAAATGCCTTTTAGAATGACGATGTGCTAAAGCAAGGAAGCCACTCCATATTCTCACTCCAGACGTGAAATAAATTCGAAAACAAGGTAAGTACAGGAGACATTATAAGGTATTCCATCTATAGTAGTAAATGCATAAGTATTATATGAAGTACGAAGCTACCAATCAAATAATGTTAACTCTAAAGTTACTACTATGATAGTTACAACACTTTTTTATGTTTGTACTAGTATAGGCATGAATCTTACTGACTTATATAACATTTTACATTAGTCTTGTTATGTAAATATGCTTGTTCTAACTATATACTTATTATAGCTGTAGAGAAGTCTGTATGAGAGCATAAAATGTGTGCATAGGCGGCGAAGCTGCCAGCAATGGAAACGCCGCCGAGGACGTCGGCATCTAGAAGGGGAGGAATGTCTGGGCAAGATGAAAGGCCTCTTATCAAGAGATCACGTCGCATGTGATCTCCAGTCCATCGAGCAGAGCGGTTCAGGAAACCACATGCAGGCAGTCGACTCTCTGTGAGGCCCACGAGTGGCCGTCCTCTCGCCCAGCACGGATCCCCCCGTCGACACGAAGGAACCTATTTTCCTAACAAGAATCAACGCTTTCTGTATTCATTTTTAATCACAAACTGTTATTACTCTTGTCGCATTGTGATGTCTGTGCGGTCCGAGAACGGATCCGATACTTCCACCGCATTCGGTCCCCTGCTTTCCTTTTATAATAGTTATACCTTAATTGAAGTAACTATTAACGTCAAATGCATTGCAATTTTCTAACCTGAAATCTAAGGGTACCAGCGGCCAAACTCTTACACAGAGACGGGTCTAACCGAAGTTACGGCAGGGCTGCTGCTAGGCGATGGCTCTCTCTTTTTTGCTCCATTGGAACGACTCACACTGGAACATTTGTCCCCTCTTGCCAGTTTTGACTTTTATAAACCCCATCAGCGTGAGTCTCTATTTTTATAGAGATATGATCCTCTGAAAGTTAGAGAAATTGAACTAGAATTGTTAATAGAGCAAGTTGGGATTGGAGAAGAAATAATCAATCAATTATCATAATTAAATAAATAAATAAAGTAACAGTGAAAAAAATAAGTAAATAAGTAAATTAAAAAGGGTGGCACCAATCGAGATTACTGTTATTTTTATAACATCGCTATTGGAGCAAACATATGCATTATATGGAAGAGAATTGGCGTCAAAAAACGAGCAAAAAAGAGTATGCAGTTGACTGAGTATTATTACACGCGCCATGTTGGCTGCTATTCTGCATTATGATAATGGCAAGACCAAGGAACAAAGTGGACGAGTGGAGAAGTCACAAGAATCTATAAATCGCACAGTATTGTCAAACATCGTGAGAATTGTGTCAGTACCAATTCCTGAAAGAGCAGGATTACGCGACTTAGCCAGGAAGTTTCTGAAGGAATGTATGTTGTGAGTATCGATGTTAATTTTTTCATTGTTAATTGTTAATTTTCATACAATAGTGCTTTTATTACCACCACTATTATTAATTGTTAATTCTCATACAATTGTGCTTTTATTACCACCACTAAGGTATGAGAATTTATCCGATGCAGAGCCGTTAGGATGGGCACGCTCCGCAGAGAACAACAACAATACTTCTTCTTGCTGAGTACAATTTCAGAGATTTTATCCGACAAGTTGATCAAGACTGAAGTGTCATACTCGTTCTGTCATACTCTGATTGGAAAAGGGTATCTTTTTAGCCAGCCATCTCTTCGTCTACTAAATAGGCACAACGAAGGAGATAGCTCGAACGCTCGAGGTGGCCGAGCAAATCGTCCCACAATGTAGTCAATGGTTCCGAGATGTACTCTTCGAGCACTACACGAACAACGTTGTACAGATGGGCGGGCCGAACACCATCGCGCAGGTCAACGAAACCAACATCGTGCGGTGCAAGCGCAACGTTGGTCATGTCTTCCGCAAGGATTGGCTCGTCGGTGACATCCAGGACGGTACGAAGTTGGTCTTCATTGGAATCGTCAACAGGCGCGTCGCGGCCACCTTGGACAAAATCATCGGACAGCACGTCGCTCCAGGGGTAACGTTCGGACTGATATGAGGAGTGGTTACAATAACCTCTCCAATCACGACTACACCCTCGAGACGGTTTACCATAGTGTCAATTTTGTGGATCCAGCGAGCGAAGTCCACACTAAGCGTATTGAGGGGTTGTGATCTATCATGAAGGACAGAATCCGCAGACGGTACGGGAACAGGGGCGATCTCTGGTATGACCACTTCTGCGAAGTGCTGTGGAAGTGGCAGTGTGATAGCGAACGCCTTTTGTACGAACTGTGGAGGCTCATTTCGATCCAGTACCCCATCCGCTGGAGAAGCTAACCCAACAGCCCTCTTATGTTCACAAAAAGGCATTTCAGACGAATACTAACATTTATTCTAATGTATAGGTGAAAATAGTCAACTCCTCTTGAATCTCTGACTCACTTTTTGAGACGCTTGACGAGATAATGGCTTAGAATGACCTCTCACTAAGGCTTAAAATCGGCTCAGAAAAAGAGTATCAATAATACGCAAGCATATCAGCATGTGCCGAGAATGAGTTTGTTCCAAATCACGAAACATCAGTACAACCTCACTATTCCTTCCCAGTCTCAGGCCCAGAACTATCTTGCGAGAGAGCGCTAGATAGCGCTGGGTGTCCCCCTCTCAAACTTAACACCGTCATTTTACAATAGTAAGGTTCTTGTGAGTTGATAAATCTGCATTGCTCTCAATATAACATTAATGCGATTTGTAATGTCTATGATTTAGGATGAATAGGATAAAATGTTAATTTAATATTCATCTAGCGATTCTGCATAAGTTGAAGTTCTGACTGAAAACGTGTGACTCCTGTACCATGCGACTTGATGGAGGAGGGTAGTATTCGCATTGGCAGAGTTACTGAGTAATAGCGAGTCCTTTAAGTTGCTTTGCTAGTGTTGCATTTGCTTTGCTGTGTTCTGGTGGTCAGCCGGCTTTTACCTCACTGTTTGTTCGGAAATTGTCGATTATCAAGCTTTTGCTTCGCTTTTGCATCTTAATTTTTGTCTGCTGTTCATAACGCCAGTGTCCGTTGTTACTGATTGTTTTGTTGGATGTTTAACGTGTCTTTGACCTGGTGTGTCAGATTTAAAAGTTGGTGCAGGTCCAGAGTCTTATACTTTTCTTTATCATGAATCAAATTAAGTGACTTATGCCTTGTTTGTATGTGTGTGTGTGTTCAGTAGACCGTACAAGCATTTTTCACACTCATCCAAATTAGGCGTTTTCTTGCCAAATTGACATGATTACCATTCTGCATCGATTGTTGATTATTATCTTCGGGAATGAAACCAAAGTAGAAAGTAACCCAGGATGACTGTTGGCTTACCATGCATTTCGTCGAAGAAAATAACAGCCTTCTCTGGGGCTCCCATGAAGCGACCATGGTGAAAAATCATCGTGGGTGTGGAGGTGCTATTCCTCATGAACTATTATGACATGAACAAGAGAAGCTAAAAATTTTAGCGCTACCTCTAACACAAAATATAGCGGTCGACAGGTCACCACCATTCGACAGTCACCATTCGTGACAGTGAGTTGGCAGTTATTGACTGATAATGAATTGCATTACGAAATGGGCGCGAAACACTTGGAATATTCTCGATTTCAGCAGCTGCATTATCAGGCATCCCAACATATGTTCTTTTATCGGATGAGAAGAATTTTTGAATTGAATTTAATTCAAATGAGCGTCTAGGCGATACGAATGGCTCTGGCTTCACATTCCTCTCTCTCCTCAATCCGAAGTTCAGCATCTTGTAAAGAGAGGACACAGTCGTCGACCTCCCAATCCGTACACACTTCCTCTATGGACTGACAGCAGACATTGTGTGAGTGTGCTACTTTTTCAATTTTGAACATCAGGAACTAGAGCCTTGATTTATTATGGAATCCTGCAATCGTGGAAACTTCGGAGTACGGTAAACATTAAACGCTGATATATTCTATACCAGGTATGTAATCAGGATACTGAGGAGCAGTTTTTGTTGCAGTCATATTCGTATAATTTAGTCAAGGGCAGCCCTGTGTTATACCATTCAGCAACCACGACCAGGGGAGGTTTTTCTATTGCTGCAAGTGATGCAGGAAGTATGGGAAGTTCACAAGAGCCTTACAAAGGTTCATGTTTATCAAAGTGGGTGTTTACGCGAACATTACATTACAGGTCGTGTACGGACGCCACCTTGTGGGGAATCCTGTTTGCTTCCTCGATTCCTTTCTGTGTACCTTGAAAGAACGCATGTTATATGTTCGGGACCCACTTGTTCGGGACTTTGAGAAAAATCGGGAAGGAATACCAACAAAAGTCAAGGACAGGAAGTTGAAAGAAGTGCAAGTGTACTATCAGCAAAATCAGAACGGAGTATCGGTTTCGAAATGGGAGGGTAAACGCGATCTGTTCATGATCTCCACGAGACACGAAGAGTCCATAACTCCTAACGGAAACCGCAAGTCGTCGAAGATTACAGCGAAGTTGTGGGATTCGTCGATCAAAGCGACAAAATGTCTGAAGCGATCAAAAGCCGCGGCTCACCGTTGAGCCGCCTGCCGTCAAAGAGTTAAGTATGCGTGTTTGCACATATGAGCGCGAAACAGCCTACCAGACATTGCTGAGCTGGTGGGTTACAGGCCATAGGAATGTTACCTCATCGAAGAACAAGTGTGATGCCGAAGTGGCATAATTCCGACCCAGTGGAACACGGCGACATGCACAGCTTCTGATTGCTGGCTGAACTTGTGTCTCCTCTGCGTGCTTTACTTCAGAAATGATCGGCTGTTATTGTCCCAATGATTTTTTGATTTGAATTCAAAAACACCACCTGCGTACCTTCTGTTGGGATTGTTGAGAAAATGATCTTATGATTGTTGCATTTCTCAGAAGAAGCTGTAATGGAAGTTTTTTCATGTATTTCAGATCAAATTGCTTAAGTTTACTATTTAGGTGAAAAATGGACGACGAGCTAAGAGTCGGGTTTATGATCACAGTGTGATTGCCCGGCTAACGCTCCTCTTTTTCGTGTAAAACAGCCTGTCGCCTTCGTCCCATCCGAATCTTTATGCTCTGAAACAGTAGAACAGGAAATAAAATTTTTAGCTGAACAGACGCCCGACACACTTCGTGAGCGCCTCGCCCGCCATGAGCGGAGTTCTACTCAACTCATGTATATTTGAGTTAATTGGTTCATATCTTTTTTTCAACATAAGTGAGCGATTTCACTGCGATTACACTCATTTAACGCATGCTCCACACCGCATTGCTCCACCCCGCGCTCAGCCTTGCCCTTCCACGTATCACGAGTATTCGCCTCCTGTTTACTGTACACCTGCCGAATTTGAATTGTCTAGGTCCAGTGGGACTGGAGTCATGAATTTCTGGTCAGACAAACACACAAATACACAAACACACCAACAGGTACACTACCGGATTATATAAGAAGAATACTTTGTAAGTTGGCTCAAATGGAAAAAAGTGTTCTCAGGTTGGTTCTACACCTTTTACCATAGTCAAACGTAATACACTGTGAAAATACCGGAACCCAATAATCAAATTCATGCGTATAGTGGAGAGTACGACTCCTTTTGTACCTCGTAATACAGTCCTGCCGCTCTTCATTTTGCTAAATTCCTTCGTGCGAGACGTCGCCTCCGCCGCGATGCAACCATTCCCAATCAACCGCACCACCACACCCCGAGGACCATCGCTGCGGGCTACTGTAGCTTCGGGTTCGGAAAGTCAAAGCACACCCGGTTCTAGCAGAGATAGTACAGATTGTAGATTGGAGACTATCTACCACACAAAGCTCAAGAAGAGATTGTCGCCATTAATGCTCACGTCATGAGAGAATTAGATTATCCGATAGGTGATTGATCGTATAATTTTTCAGATGAAGTCTGTTCAGGTCATACCGTCCACATGAAATGAAGTGGTAACACAAAACCATAATGAATCATTCGAAATGTGTCAATGGTGCTGAAACTTTATTGGAATGTCTTATTATCATTATTATTCGGCACTCTTCGGTCCGATCAGACCTTCAGATTACTAGATTTCGGCACCCCCTTCACTTTTTTCCTCAGAGTTCCCCTTAGTCTTTGATTGTTTCAATCAAGCAATTTTTTGTTTAGCAACTGACGCTTTGGTAACATCAGATCGAGGGCATCATAGGGCAAATCTCGATTCAAATCACACGCGAGGAACTGCAACATTTTCGAGAAAATCTACTCATTCGATTCGCACAACCCATTGTGCAATGCACTCTTTCATATCCGGTTTCCTCTGCAAAATAAACCCTCTATGATTTAGGATATTTCGTAGTTTGATGTGGGTCAGTCGATAGTTGAGATGGAGAGGATTAAAGTTCTAGCTGTCCTAAAAAAGTCTTACATCCGTTCGTAGTAGGCTATGTGGGACCAGATGCGTCTGGGATCGGTACAGTTTTGTTTTGTACGTCGGCTGATCCAGCAACTTACTAGGTAGAGGTAGTCTACTTACCGTGGGACTTTAAATGGGGACCCAGATAAATCGATAGAGTTTTGAATGCTGTTTACGAAAATGGAAATTAAAACTGCAAAATGATTCTCCTTAAAAAGTTATGAGGGCCCGAATTTTGCTCGACAGTAGTATCAATTGTCTAAAGAAATATCAGAAAAGTTTAGAGAGCCTTTGATAAAATGAAAAAACACTTTGCAAAAGTGCGGACAATGGCGGGAAGCGATCCCTAATTTTACGCCCACGAAACGAGACCACCACCACTAGATCACGTGGGCGGTAGATATGGAAGCGACGAGTTCGCTTTCCAATTGATACTGCTGTCGAGCAAAATTCGGGCTCCCATAACTTTTCAAGGAGAATCATTTTGCAGTTTTAATTTCCATTTTCGTAAACAGCATTCAAAACTCTATCGATTTATCTGGGTCTCCATTCAAAGTCCCACGGTAAGTAGACTACCCCTCCCTGGTTAGTGTATGGTCTAATCAGCATTCGAACGCTGCAATCATCTTCTACGGAATGTGCCGGCGTATACGGCGAAGGAAGTGGGCGATTTCAAATTGTTATGGCAAAGGGGGTAATAATGAAACTTCGAAGGGGATTATGCGAGGCCGTTTATTTTTGTTCGGAAGAGCTACTGATTTACGGAAAGGAAAGTTTCGTGGCAAAATTGCTATACATACATAGTAATTAAAAAAACACTCGTATAATGCTGTAATTCTGACCTCTAGTTTTCTCCACATGATTACACGAAAGAGGTGTTTCGTAGTGGAATTCGTTATGCACTGCTATACTGTTTTGGACGTTTTGTAGTCCTTTCAAGGACAGTAGATATCCTTTTGAACAATACTTATTTCAGTGAAAATTCGTTGCTGCCAACCTTATTAATTACTACTCCACATTTCCGGTATCTTTAAAGAAAGAAGGAAATTAGAGCAATCTGTAGAATCCTCGTACTGTACCAGAATTTTGTAATAAAAGCAAAATTGGCTGTAGTGCATGCAGTTATGCATGCTGATGGAAGCTCAGTATCACAAATTCGTAAAGAAAACACAAATATTGCTCGGAAATATAGAAAACCCTCAACATATCCTCTGGTGTCAAAGAGTTATTTACTGTGATTCCGTACGGTCTCAGACCTCGCGTCTCTTGCCAGCGCTTGTGGACCCTTCCTTCTGCTTCACAACTCGCTACTCGACTTCATTAGTTCAGAACCACGCTTCCTTGTCTCATTAGAATCCATCTCCCAGCGTTTCACTTGCACGGCTTCCAGTATCTTCGGTACGAATTCATCTTTTTGGCTCACGCGCCTTCCAGCAATGGGCCCCGCTCTGCTGTTATTCATAACTTTTTGGCAAACTCGATGGGTCTGATTACCGAGAGATGTGCGCAGTCACATTTTATTTAGGCTGTTTTTTTACATCCGGTAGCTTCTCTCCGCTCCCGTAGTTTCTATCCTTTCCAAAAAAATATTTGCGGAGAAGGTGCTGCGGACTTCCAAGTCGCGGGTTGTTGCTAGTTCGAGGACTCTTCCTCTTCTTTTGTTCTGCTCCTATTTCTCTATCCCTTTGAACCATTTCTAGGCCTCTCCCTTTAATTTCAACGTGGACAATCAGATACCCTCTTTGGTGAAGTGGCTCTCCCAGAAGTAATTTGATAGCACCGTCGAAGCTCAGGTAGAACTTGTCTTCTACAGAATCGGAGCTGCCAACTTGCGACGCGTGCATAAGAATATCATTACCTAGTACCCCTCGTGCCAGTCTATTCTCACAGTATGATTTGACCGCTGGACCTTTGCAGCAGAACCAGGGTTTTGAGGGCTGCTATGGAAGTCGCCTAGTATACAGTTGCCCTTGGGTAGTGTCCACAGAACACTGGCTTGGTCCTGTGCGTCACTCTTAAGTGACGCCCTGGCTTGATTATTGAACACTTTTAAAATTTTGGACATATTATTGGTGACTGGGTTTCGTCATCTGTCAACCTAAGCTTGACGCTAGTACCGACACCATTTTTGCAATTTTTTTTGCAAATCATGGTTTTTGCAAATCAGGGACCAATTCCATGATTTTTCCTGAGGGAAGACATGAGCCTACACTGTTAACCACTAGGCGATCCTGCTTTTCGGATCAATAACTGCGATACCATAACTGATATGATTTGCACTTAAGTATGGTCCTAAAACAGTTTGGCACTTTCGCGAAAATTGCTCAGATGCTTTCCGATCACACTATTATGATGCACTGCCATCAACCTGGAGCATAAGTTCGGAAAATATCAATAAGATTCATTGGATGGCAAGTTACATTTAATTGATAGTTCGGGGTGGTTGGTTATCTCTATTCATTTACTCGCTTTCCTTTAAAAGGTCAAAGAGGTGCGCTGTTACAAATCTTCTGCTGGACCAGATTAATCACAAAATAAAATGCTATAGCTCACTATCGCTAACAGTTTAGCAGCCCTTTAATTAGAAAAATGAGGGGTTCAGCTGGCTCCTGTACTACCTAGCTTAAAGCTTCTCTGGATATATTTCCAAGATGTAAAGGTCGACACAGTTCAGTCACTACTTGTAGCAAATGAGGGTCTCCAAACAAGAATGAATTATAAAAAGATTGAAAAACAGAATTTACGGATATCAGCTCTCTTCTCCTACTCCTACCAATTCATTTGCGCCGCACTTGTCTATAGGAGTTCAGTTCACTACTAGCTCTCTTGCAATGGTAACGAAACCAAAGTGATTACTGTACCGCAATGAAGAAATGACAATCCCGAACCACTAATGCGCCATGACTTTCAAAGAAGACCCCTTACAAGAAAAAGAATGCTACAGAATCTCTGATGGAGATCAGTTAGGAGATCCATCTCGTTTGAAAGCCTTCTTTTACCTCTCGATTGGAGTGAAGTGAACCAAAACAGACTTGTAGTCAACCTCTTCGGAATTCGGCAGGGAAACTAGTTCAGATATGTATGTGCATTTAGAAATGAACTGTGGAAGCAAAGATCTTGGGCAGGTTGGCATCCATTAGATTTCCATTCCTCCGTACCATTCGGTGATTCGTCGCTGTATCTGTAGGCCTTTGTCCTAACACAAGCGGCAACAGAAGATGATTTCAAAAAGACGACACTTCAATGGATTCTGGGTGTCTCGAATACATGCCCAAGTTTATTTTTCAAGATTAGAACATTATATCGCGGAACGCTCAGCGCTGGTTTGTGCTTTTTGCGTTGCTGTGTTGCTGCTGCGCCCACGAAACAATTGACGGATCATTGTGATCGAAACAGTGAAGCGAACTATTTGAACAGGCGGTTTTTCCTCGAATAGTATCCGAGCCACAGTTCCTCATGACCGATTTGTCCACTACGTCTAATTTCTAACTTTGTTCCTGATTCGTGATTCTTCCTGTCTTTCTGTTCAGCGTTCCATGGACCTGGAATGACTGGTAAGCTCTGATTACGATTCAACTCACTACTGCTCGTGTTCATGAATGGTGTATGAATATACCCACAAGGATGTAACAATAATCATCTCCCACTCCTGCATGGAAGCTACCGTAATTGGTTAGTTCTCCTAGAGGATGCAAATTCTGTCCTAACGCTAGAGCTATGTTGATACGTGTTTATGTCGAGGCTTGTCGGAGTTGGCGTGTTCATTTGCCCTTACCGTGAGTTTTCAAGGCTCATAAAAGAAAAAACGTCACTACTCAACCTCAAAGGATAAAGGATAAAGTTTTTGGCGTCAATCAATCCCGTCTGAGGGATGCGTCCCCACACTCGACTTCCATTCTGAATCGTAGTGGCGTAATGAGTGCGTATGTGGCCTATACAGTGACTTGCGGTGGCCAGCCGATGTACAAGTCAGTGCTTTTATCCTCCCAGGCGAGTCTGGTACCAATTCACCGACCCCGGAGTGATGGAAGGCTTGGTTGGCCTAGGCGGGCATCGATCCGGGATTCGAACCCCTGACCGTGCGTGTGATATATGATATATAGTACTACCCAACTTTATTTGTGATAATGAATACTCAAGAGCTGAAATAATATATGAATCGAGCAAGACGGACGTCCCTGTGATATATACGGGGGAAGCGCTTAATACCTCGGATAATTGCAAGGAGATGCTCGAAAGGGTGTCCAGAAACCCGTGAAAGAAACTGTCAGAAAAAGCTCACGTATGCACTACTCACCAAACTAAAACCCATATTTTTAACGTACGTAGTAAGCAGGGCAACCAGTGGAAATAGCTTTTTCCATTTCATGCTGTACACCTTTTACTGTTTCTTTTGCTGGATATGTGGGCGTCGTACGTGTGAACAAGAAGTCATGATAAAAAAGACCATTTTCACTCGAAGAAAATCCTATTATGAGTAAAGTAGCAATTTACTTCGAGACATCAAACCGACGTGTTCTGGGAAGCAAATACGAATATCGCGTCTGTTTTTCATGTATGTACGATGCTTTTTTCGAATGAAATTGCGAGAAATGATTGAGCATTCTACTTTTTCATATGTTGTTAGTTGGTCGCCGTAAAAGCGAAAGAAGAAGTGGCTACGCAGACAGAGACCTCCTTTGCCAAGGCAGATATTGCCATAAATCTGCTTAAGAAAATAGGAGCAAAAACCGAGCAAATGAGAGCGTACATAGCAGAGAAGGATAACCTCCAACGAAATGCAATGGGAGGTGATCCTACAAATTTCCGAAGACCGGTTAAACAGACCAAGAATAGTACAGCGAAGGTTATTCTGGCAGTGCGGCAATAAGGTTTTCGAGTGAAACGTGAGCACAGGAATAGGAAATTGCGCGGTCCTGAAACGGGGAAGCAGAAGAGCTTGACCAAAAAAACACGAACCTAAGAAGAGTTCGCTGTAGAATTCGCTAGAGCTTGGCTGAACTATGGCGAAATGAGAGCTAGATGCTTTTTTGAGAAACTCTGTAGACAAAGGGCGTAGAAATTTCTTTTTCTTCGTGCTTGCCAGAATCCTGTATAGAAGTACTTGGACAGCGTGATAAAGAATGTCAAAGCAGTGCATGTCATTCCGAGCATACTAGAAGGAGTCGACTGTGGGTATGAAATTATGATATTTCGATAATTCCCTTGAAGATGGCGCACAAATCGAGGCTACAGTAGTCTGATCGCATTTTGAGCAAAGAATGTGCTCCGTGTGCGGCCGCGACTATATACGAGGTTACGATTTGAAGAAAAGGTGCGAATGAAAGGAAGGGGAAGGAACTGAATCTCCGATATCAAGTTTGCTAGCTTTGATTGACGATTGTACCACCGCGATTTTTTCGGGCATTCGAACAGATTTTTTCTGCGTGTTCTTGCCTGTGTGAAATAGAACAGGTTAGTTTGTCCGCATCCCAGACACCTCCATTTATCCCATTACGTATGAATACCCCAAACCTACGATACACCAGTTTCGAATCGAGCAAAATATTCCATGACAGCAGATGTTATACTTCGATCTCTAGAAATCTTATTGAGAAAAAAAGGTCAATTGAACAGAAAAAAGTAGTGTATTAATAGATGTGATTATTTGAGATCTTGGAACAATTCGAGGACGACGAGTTCGTCTACGTGTGATGATTTGGCCAGCTTCTCTTCGTTACCGCGAAAAGGTAAAGTAGCGTATTACATTCTCTGTATTACTGGTTTGGCTTACCTCATGCTTTCGATACATACTTTGGGCCAAATTTCGGATTCCTGTTAGCTGGTGAAGCAATCCTGCATATTTTTTGGTGTAGTAACTAGTATGATCAATTCAATTCGTCTCCTGTCCTTTATGAAAACCATGCTCATGAGAGGGACCAACTTTAACCAACTCTTACGGAACAACTTTCTCTAAGGTCTTGCTGCTGAATAGAAACAAGATCTTTACTGAAGGTACCTATGATGACCCAAAATCCTTAGTGCGAGCCGGTGCTACTCTCTCCAGGTATCAGAATTTTTGGGATCTGCGTAACTTTTGTGACGACAGATGAATGTTACAGGTATTTCTGCATTCTATTCAGCGGCGCGTTTGAGACATGAGGAAAACAACACAAACTAGAGGCCGAACGCATGATAACAGCCGAATTTTCAGATACTCATATTTCTTCATGCGTTTGAAAAAGGTGGATTCCTAAACGAGTGCTATCCAATTCTGCTTTAGGCGCGAATAAATAAACGAAAAAAGTAAATAAAAGAAGAAGTTTTGGACATTAATTAATCTCATCTGAGGGATGCACTTCCCCCCCCCCCCACATCATTCGACTTTCGTTCAGAATAGTTGTGGCCTTCTAGGCCTTCTGTGTGCTTCTGGGGCCTTCACAATGACTTGCGATGGCCAGCCGATGTTTAATCAGTGCTTTTATCCCCTCATACGATCTGATACCATTGAACTGACCTCGGAAGGATGCAAGGTATGATTGGTTCGGTGGATATCGACCCGGAATTCGAAACCATAAGCCTGATTAGGAATGAAAGAATAATAAAGGAATAAAGGAGTGGCAAAGAGTATTCCGCAAAA
Organism: Haemonchus contortus; assembly: GCA_000469685.2. NCBI lineage: Eukaryota > Metazoa > Nematoda > Chromadorea > Rhabditida > Trichostrongylidae > Haemonchus > Haemonchus contortus. Next base: position 26,172,986 of record LS997563.1, on the reverse strand, counting down.
CTGACTGAAAGGCTCCTGAACGGTTTTAGCGTCACTTTAATGATGTTGTAATTCAAGAAGTAGAATGAGCCTTACCACCTCAGTAAAGACTTGGGTGTGTGCTTGGACAATGCAAAGCGCTTTGCGCTTTTCTTCTTGCAAATTGCTCAATCTTTTTTCTCGAACAGTTTCTGAGATAAAAATCACTCCAGCCATAAAATATCCTGGATCAAGTTGGAAGTTAAGACTCGACCTGCGTAGGTATCAATTGTCGAAATGTTGGGGTGTGAGGCCAACCTGGGTGCGCTTCGATTCTATCATCGTAGCGGCAAGTCGTATCGCCTCACGATCTCAAGATTGCCTTGTGAGGTCTTTAGGAGGTTCGCCGATTTGGATTAATCCCTCATGCACGGTTATCTGGATGAATTTTGGAGTGCCTTTGAAAATTGAGAAAATATAACAAAATATTACTTTCATTCTTATATGATATGAGAAAGAGAGAGGGTTTCTGAAGCGTATACTATTTCGAAGAACATGCTTTTGCAGAAGAATTAGATGGAGTAAAAAAACAGTCTTTCTAGTGGAATCTCACAGGTTCCGCTTCGCTGTTCGGTCACGATAACAGGTGTAAAGCTCGAAAGAGAGACCATGTCATTATATCTAACATGGCCCTCTTCTCGAGTTTAACCACCTGAAATGGTCAACTTGCTACAGGTCTGCTGCAGAAGGAGCAGAGGCGGAATGGATTAGGGCATGCGCTGTTCTCTCCCACGTAGAAAGTAAAGAAATCAAGAAACGAATATAAAACAGAGAGTTGCAGATCATTGCCAACTATTATAGAAACGTGCCGGACCGCCTCACCACCAATGCACGCTGTCTTGCACGTAAAGGTCAGCAAGGGAGAACAGTTCGAACGATAGATTGTCCACCCAGAATGTAACGTCTGCGCCGAAAAGTTGCCAAAACGTTAGCTTTATAAAGTTTGAAATCTTGGAGAGGCTGAAGAAATCATAGGTACTAGTCAGAGGTCATGCCAAGGTTAAGAGAAGGTCGATCGTGGTATAGTTGACCCTTCACTGAACTGAATGTAGCCATCTTCAAATCGTGGGATGACCGCCGCCAGCGACGTGTGAGCGCGACCCAGCTCTGTTGACGATGAAATCGAAGGACCCTTCCCCTCGCCCTTTCCGAAAAGAAAGAATGATGTGCCACGCGCGTGGGTAGCGTAACTTATTATATTTTCGTCGACAATAAGACCAAACATTCCCAGTCAATGGAGCCCACCTACTGCAAAGGTTCAGGAAGACAATTTTAAGGTGGTTTGAAGGTGTCCAAGTGCACGACTAGAATTGGTAGAATATTTAATTTACAACACCGGTCTTGGAATATATACACAGCATATGCAGAACTAAACTAATACCTGAAAGGTCGTTACATGGAGGCGAATTCTTGATATTCTCACTCCCAGGCTTCGGGGAAGACGACAAGAGAGCTGTAAAATCTTGACCAAGGCCCTACAGTCAATGACAGACTAGGACACATAATCTTGAGGCTCACTGAAGTCATCATAGTCTCTTTCGGAGGTGTTCATTTCGTTTCCCGGCTAGGATTCGAAGAAGCTATCACTTTGCGACAATTGCTTCACTCCCACCCTGGAGCAAAGAATGAATTTGCTTTTGTAAGCAATCTTTCATTTAAATTCCAATTAGACCTTCTTATGATTTAGTCATTTGGCGATGAATCACATTCCTCCGATCTTGCCAGTTTTCATTAGCGAGTTTCATGAATTAAGAGCCACCTCATGCCATCTACGTAGACATTTTGGCTGGCATCTTACAATCAGTCGAATTCCCGAATCGCCTTCTTGGTTTTTTTTGGAACCGGCTAGATTTTATTGTGAGTAAACTAGGACTTCTTACTCTTGAAAACGCTCCGAATTAGAGTTGGTAATGATCAAGTCCGGTGAAAGGTCCCCAGGTCCACGTCTGGTGAAATTCCTTGGTGGAACAAAGTTATCACTTGCTTTTTTGCACTTTACCTCTTAGAACGGTTCAACACTCATTAAGGAAGTCCTTATCTCTCTGATTGCATTTCTTGCACGATATCAAAACGACGTTGTACTGTTTTCACTATGAGATGACCACCATACCTCTTCATCGACCTCTTTCTTTCTTTCCTCTTATTATTTCTTTGTTTCTATTTTTTTTCTGTTTGTTGCTTTCCCGTCAAGCGTTACAAGTAACAGTTACGACTTGGCTGATTCTCAAAAATACCTTTCCGGTATAACCGGGACGTTTGTAGCAAAGCTTTGGATTGATCGATGAAAATTCTGACTGTTCCAATCTTACTGCTGTACGAATCCTGAAGCAAATTTCAAAACTGGTACTTCCCAATAGCAATGTCAAGGCGTTACAATGGCCAAATTGAAGCGTACTCGGTCGCCAATTTCCGTGGTCACTATTCCACTTTGAAAACGCTCTTTGCTGCCTGAAGCGGGTTGATCATGATTAAGCGAACGTGTGACTATGCTAAAGTTCCGCTTATTTTGTCTTTTTCTGACAGTTGATATAGTTGCCGATTGCCTTACTATCTCCAAAACTGAACAACTGTATGATGCTGACAAAAAGAAGCTCGATAAAATGGTAATTTCGAGAACTTTCCTAATGTGTCAGATGGCACCAGAAGGACCACCTCAAAATCCCTGCAATGTCTGGAAAATTGAAGTGTGAATTTTTCTTGAGTTCAGCATGCCTGGTATGGTGTCACCAGAATTCCCCTTCGTTTCTCACCGTACTTCCGGTCGAACATTTGTAACAAGCTTGATGATGACGATCTGAGCCAGACTCCTGGCTTAGAGTGAAAGCGGTTTAGGTGACTAAGAGTGACTCCGGGTGGGTGCAAATCAGGCCAGTATTCAGAATGCATTCTATGTTATGATTGATGCTACACATGCTCTACATGCCACTCTCCTTCCGAATGAATATGAGATGTCAAACTCATTGAGTTCTTTTCCAGATGTTGTAGGTCATGCAGAAGTTCTAAAATAATCATAATAAAAGGCATTTTCGCCGTTTGTATTCAGTAGACTTTGAAGTCCAATCATCATCAGTCGAGACCTTATGCAAGCGTATGGGCGGGTAGTCGAAGTCGTCGTACTATAAAATCCTCTCAAGATGGGTACATCTGGAAGTTACATTCCATTGAACCGGCACATTCGTTTTGCGCCTTTGATAATAATTTCACCTGTAATCAGCAATGCATGGAGCTTACGCTTACATATTGAAAGGTATCTTGATCGCTTTCGGATGGGATCACTTGCTGTTGATCCACATTCCCCTATCGTTCTCCTATGCATTCAGCTTTGTTAGCGATCGACGATGGCACTAGTTCCTCGGCCTAAACACTATCTCCTTGAATTCAATACGATTCACTTCGGCTACCTACTTGAACATTCCCGTGCCACACGCCCATAAAATATAATAGCAGTATAATACAGCATTTTCTGCTTTCACTAGACGCTTTATCATTCAACTATTATGACGTCGCGGTGGGGCACATACAATGATTGCCTTGAGCATAGTCCCTCTTTAAAGACTTATCTGGACTTATCAAAGCCCAACTGACAATCTCTTTCCTGCTCCAGTAATATCGCATGGACATGGACTTCCACATACTCAAGAAATCTACTTGCTGATATTTCAGGGTCAGCTTGAAGTGCTCTATACAAAGAGCTGGGTGCTTAAATCCCTCATAGGCCTTACGCGGCTCAAAGGCACAGTTGGACAAAGGTTGTTTCTGAGATTTCCCCATAGGATCAGTTCGAGGTCCCCTCATATACCATATCTAGCACTAATGGGTGGAAAAACGGCCTACTTAGGCCGTCATAAAGGATTAAAGATTGCGCCGGGTGTATTTTTGGACGAGCTCCACTGGCACGGTAAGGCTGCACTGATCACGAGGGAGCTCACGTCGGAATTTCAAACATTTTGTTATGACCCATAGCGATTGTGAAAGGCAGTTCCGCACAACTCCGGCTTGATCTAGTCAGCTCTTTCCGTAATTGCAGCAATTGAAACTCGTCCGAACATCCGTTCCGTCATGGCTATCTCGTCCAACCTCTAGTTTCCCTACTTTTAAAGAACCATTTTTTTCTCGAAATCGACGAATTTTCTCAATTTCTCTGCTACCGATGCACCTTTCCAGCCTGTACTTCCGCTTTTTGAATAAAAAGGGTACCTAAAAGTTATCGTGAACTGTGCCTTTAACAATGTAAAGCATACCGACAAGCTAAAATTGCTCAGGCCAAACTCAAAAATCATCCACATGCATCTGCGCGTGCTCCACGAATTTTTTCTAAGGTGCTTCGTGCTATTTCGACTCGATTAGGGCCTCTAGCTGATGGCGGCTATTTCACAGACCATCGCCTTCGCTATTTCCACCGCTACAACTTCAATACGCTGCTATTTTATCGGAATTGGAAGAAACATGAAACGAATGAACACGTTTCTAGTTCGTTTCTGTAGGTGATCGTACACCAAAAACGCCAAAATTCTATCTGTTGACCTCGCAGGTGATAATGCTCTTACGTGTAAGCAATTTTTTCTCAAATTTTCAAGTGATTAGCTCTAGCTTTCACACCTTTCTTCGCACTGTCATTCATTCCACTAGAAGACTGAGCTCTCCCCAAAAGTCGCTCTAATCAGAAAACAGTTCCTTTGCAGAGACTCGTTATCTATTCTTGCACCGTTCTAGCTAACTAGGGCTTGCCTTTTGGGTCTTGTAGACACATCTGATATCCTCTCGTCCGAAACTGTCGCCAGGAGAGCCGCGGAGCATTTCTCGTACGTGAACATTGCTAACATTTAACATCTCAGATCAGATCCGAAACCATCTCTCTCTCACGCTACATTGTCGCCACTCCAACTTCCTAACTTCTTCAACTACCTTTCTTTCCCCGCTAGAGTCCCATATAGTTGAAGGCTAGCTTGCCAGCTACTCTACTACTCTAGTCTACACAAATTCTATGCCTTTTTGATGTTTCAGACTTCTTTTTGTAACCATCCATCAGCCTTCTGTGACTTCGCAAAGGCCTTCTGCCTCTCAACCCTTCTTTTACTGCATTTTTACCCATTTTACACTGCCACATGGGTTGCGTACCTATAAAGGTGAGCGATTTTCATTTCCAGCTATTTGTCTCCTGGCGTGATTACCTCTGGAACAGCTAGCACTACCTAAATTTTAGCTGCATGATGTGTATCACCAAGCTTAACACTTTCACTATGTTAGGGGACCCTCAATTTATGATGCCGTTGAACTTAAAGGCACAGTTCACGATAATGCCACAACTGTGCGCAACTGTCTTTCACTGTCGCTATGGGTTATGACAAGTTGTTCGAAGTTCCTACATGGGTTCCCCTGTGATCGGTGCAGCTTCTTCAATGCCGGTGGAATTCGTCCGCGCATACATACGGGACAATCTTCGGGCCTCTATAACGCTCTGACCGTTTTCCGTCCTGATAGTGCCGCATGTCGTATAAGAGGTGGCCTAGAATTCATCCCATGGGGAAATCTCTGAGAGCATTCTTATCATGAACTGTGCCTTTAATAAAGCCAATCCAAAACCAACACGTTAGACATACGCTTTGCCACCCGTAGGTATACCAGACTAGACTATGTGATTCGATTCGTCTTCAATATGAGGGCGTGCACTAGTCGTATTGCATAACAAAGGCCCTGTCTGTGTTGTTCGAAATATGGGACGGCAGTGAGATAAATACAAAAAGGAATGCAATGAAAACGCCTGAAGAACTGGATAAAGGAGCTCATCGAAAGCAATGCGGTCAGTAGCTGAGATAGGCCACACAGCACTTCTGTCACTTAATTCATTACACTCATAAGAGTGAGCCCAGATGTTGCAGAAGAGAAACAGAACAATAACATAGAATGATCGGTGTGCACGCACTAACCAGGGAAGGATCCCAAGTCGAAGTGGCCATTTGAAATGAGACCTACACCGCTAGACGTGTTTTTTGGATGATGAGTTCAAATCTGTCTTCCAAATTTGCCGAGCGTTCCTCTGAACAGAGTTATGAGGGTGGTTTCAGGGAGCTTAACATGAGGAAACTTAAATTACATGGATGTTCCTCAGCTCTCAACGGCGGATTGGTGTAGTGGTAAGCGTGACGCTTTATAGGCGAGAGGCTAGGGGGTCGGGTTTTTTGGGGGACGGAGTTTTTGCATTACATAGGATTTTCCCTTTAAGGACTAGAAAATACTCTTATGGTGTGATTATCACTTTTTATGACCATTTTAATGCTTTTACTGATAAATGACGACAGACAGAATATGACCTTTGCTTTTGGCGCCAAGCGCGTTTTCACCAAATTTGCTGAAAACTTGCATTCAGGGGTTATTTGAGGTCCTGATAACGAATATAACATTCATTTTTGGCGCTGGCGCCAAATTGGCGCTATTTGGAGCCAAATGGCGCCAACGCCAAAAATAAAGGTCATATTCGTTATCAGGGCATCGGATTACCCCTGCAGGCGAAGTTTCATCAAAAATTAAAATTTTGAGTTTTTGGGGGTGTAATAGTAGAATAGTACCGATTTAAGGTGCTGAATAGCTTTCTGGTCTTCGAGTCCACTATCCTCAGCGCCGGTGTTGGTAAGTCCGGAGCTGTTATGCACCATCGCACCCAATCTCGCATCAGCACCCACTCTAGCATCATCATTGCTCATCATATGCATTTTCCCTCCCGGACCTCCTAATTTTGCGCACGGAGGAATCTTCCGCTCGGTAACAGGTAGGTAGGTAGGAGGAGGTATCGGCAAACGCATTAAAAGGTTAGAAAACGTGATAATCTTACCGTAAGAGTACTTTCTAGTCCTTTATTGAAAATCCTATGTAATGCAAAAACTCCGTCCCCCGAAAAGTCCGATCCCTAGCCTCTTGCCTATAAAGCGTCACGCTTACCACTACACCAGTCCGCCGTTGAGAGCTGAGGAACATCCATGTAATTTAAGTTTCCTCATGTTAAGCTCCCTGAAACCACCCTCATAACTCTGTTCAGAGAAACGCTCGGCAAATTTGGAAAGCAGATTTGAACTCAGGATCCAAAAATACGTCTAGCAGTGTAGATTTCATTTCAAATGGCCACTTCGACTTGGGATCCTTCCCTGGTAAGCGACGGCTGATGGCACCAGGTATAATAAAAAAAGGAATTATTGAGCAGAACAAGTAAGCAATGAGTAAAGAACAAATGGGGACAATTCTAACAGCACTGTATAGTCTAGTAAACCCTGAGAGCTAGCGGGTAAGCTAGGCAAGAGAAGTGAATCAATGGCTATCCTCGCCCGAGAAGAATCTTTCACTTTTTCCAATTTTTTCTTCCCAGAGACAGTTGATTCCCCCTAAAACATATGGGTCGGAGCGACAACCACTTCCACTGCGTATCCCCCAGGATTTCTTAATCTTGAGTAGTGCTTGTCATCATAATCTACTATGGTCCATAACCGCCCACCTTTTTCGCAGGCCCCTTCCCACTGTCTGCTCTCCGGGTTCCTGTCTGACATGATATCAAACTCAAGACATCAGAATGTACGCTTATATAGTTTTTGATTTCAGATGGCATATCAAACGGTAAATGTTGAGAAACCTGTACTATCGCAAGTCCGAAGCAGCAAAGTATGCGTCATAATTATGTTATTGACATGTTTGGCATTACTGTACTACCTCGAAATCGGCACCTACTTGGTCAATTGGACATCGCTTAAAGGTGAAAGAAATTTGTCTGTCTATGAACTTATAAATTCGCTCCAAGCCCAAAAAACGCGCTTTCGTACAGCGGCAGTTATCGCGGCTTGGCATTCGCTATTTTGCCATTCGGTAGTATTCTATGTGAGACAACATAAAAAAGGAAACATCAACAAAAACAGAAAAGAACTACAGCAGAAAATGTGCAATCCAGGCAGATAGACGTGAGCGATGGTCTATTTTCGTTTTAGTGGGAGAATGATAATAAAATCAGTCTAAAACCATCTCAAGATTTGATATAAGGCTCACTAATGAGAGGCATAGTTCGTGATAAAAAAGGTTCCTCAGTTTTTCTCCTAGTATGGAACTGTGGCCCAGTAGAATACTACCTGAGCCTTGTTGGGTCAGAAGAACTACCTCGACATTGATGAATAAGAGCTCCAAAACCGGATGGGCTGGCGAACACACCCAGAATTGGCCGTGTCATCCCAGCCTTGCTAAGAATGCATCATTTACAATGAAGGGCTTGTAGGCGTGCGAGTAGCACGACTATGTGGGAGACACAGGCTATAGTCTCCTTCGACCCCTTTCCTCACAATTCTTTCGAAAATCATATTTCTTGAAAGCCGCCGAGTTTCACCCTCTCTTCGTCATTTTTTGTACTATTTCGCAGCGTAAGTACCATCTTTTTTCAAGCTTAATAGCTCAGATTTATCATAAATAATGCCTTCAACGGTGTATGCTTCTATTTATTAGTTGGGTGAGCACGGAAGGGGAGAAGTTCATTTTTCAATGGAGAAGATGTGTCAAAAAAAAAAGCGTTACGTATTAACTTTGGAATCAACAAGACATCTACCGCCTATGATCTCCAGTCGCCCACGCAAGAAGTCATGAGAGCCTGAAACTTCGGGGCATACCGTACAACCTGCGAGTGCACCGACCGCCCATGTGGAAACGGTCACTCACTTAATTGTTAGAAGTAGGATGATCAACGCGTAGTAGTTTAGATGAAGTCAAGAAATTCTGGGACGTTCGAATAAGATATTATTACTTGACGGATCTGTGTGACTTGCTCGAGAAGTGCTCATTCCAGAAGTTTGGAATGAGAAGGGCCTGGACCGTAGGAAACCACCGCATTGGTAAACGCCGCAAGACATAGCAGCATAGAAGCGAGGGCAACTTCGAATATTTTAGCATCGAACATTCGCGACAGATACAGTAAGTCGAGCATCTCAAAGAAATCTTTGAATTGGCTCGAATCGGTTGGTTCCACTAGCCCTAAAAGCATAGATTACAACCATTTAGCGGCCCCAATATGAACCGGCGGTCCTCGCCCGTCACTTTCATACCTTGAAAATGTGAATGTCAAACGCACGTTTTCGTCAAAAACTCATCCGAAACATCGATTACCGAACATCGATCATCGAAAAAATTGGTCCGTGACTGCACCCATAGTAATTCGAACGATAAAATCCAGTGCAAGAGGACGTAGTCCTCGTTAGGAATAACCCAGTGGGACAGTATCCGTGACAATGTTACAGAACTTCGCGATTTTTTTAGTGAAGCCAACCCAAAAAAGTTTCAATACTGAGCTACACGTTCGATCATTGGGGCACATCACACATTTTGCAAAGTCTGATTCATGTTGTGGGATCTCAGGTGAGATGGACCTCATTGTGGTTCCAAATAATAGAAGATGTATTAGTTCAGCACATTTCCTATAACTATCATCCAAATAGGTACCCCATTTCAAAATACGGGTCAGATAGATTCGTGGTCTTCGATTTCATAAAGCTGTGTTACAAGGCAGCTTTTAGGTTGATAGTTAGTCCCGGCATATTCTCGAGAACCTACTCTTCGGATCTAGTTTTATCACAATGGATACTTTAGGACAGCTTACGCCCAATAGTAGCTTATTCATCCTAATGGATTTCACAACTTATATATGGTGATTAATCCAAATTTCTTTCCTGAAAACCCTAATGTGCACTATTTTTGGGCGGAAATGTAATTAAAGGAATGGACCGTTATTCTACTATATATGAGCATTAGATAACTGAAACCGCTGAAGGTGATCACCAGAGCACTCAGGTAGAAATGAGAATGGAGCGTGACTGATTGACGACTAAGTATGTTCTCCTCTGGACTCCAAGTATTTAGCATTACCGCTAGGAGGACTGGCAATTGCTTTATCCAGCTCAATCTCTAAATTACACATGTATTCAAAGGAAACCGGCATTGAGCAAGTATGCTGCACGAACTAATTGACAACACTTTTCTATGAACGGATGTAGAACAACGTTAGCTATTCAGGCTTATCTTTTGCTCAGATTTGTTGCAGCTTTTTGATTTCAAAATATTGTGTTGTGGATAGGAATAATATAGGGAAGACCATGTAAGCACTCAAAATTGCGAGTTTGAAGGTTCGCACGGTTGACAAACAACACATGGGATAACATGATGTGCTAAAAGCATTTTTATAGGGTTCCGGAGGGTTTGAGAAGATTCAGCAGGTTCCTTAACAAAAAATGCAGTATAAAGGTATGTCAGTGATCAACATTGTGACCATCTACAGCCACAGTGTCACTCCATCAACCGGAAAGAGCACTGTTGCCATTCCTCCAAAAAGAAAAGGGACTTGACCTATCCATTCATATACAACCTACCGGATATTTTGACGATTGTTGAATTTTTTCCTTTTAGAGGCAGGCGTGTGGGATCCTATAAGTGGAGGTCAGATGAATACGTGGGCAGTGGAGTAGCCAGGTTATACATAGACTTTCCGTCTCATCCATCGACGACCAAAAGAGGGGTGATCGAGCATTACCCATCAAAATTGAAAATTTCCTTGTAATCGGTGTGAAGTGGGTGCTCGAAAAACCATCTTTCTCAGTCGGGTAGCAGAATGCTCTGGCGTTTACTGCAGTGCACTCTGGTAGGATCTCATAGGTAAATTACCAGGTGGAGCAGAAGAAGAATGAGCTGATCTCTTTTTTAGCGTAAGCGCCTCGCTTTAAAGCGGCCGTATGTCTGCTGTTAGACATCGCGATTTTCTGTGCGGATTTTCACATGTCATCTACTTCTTGTTTCAAGCAATTATGAAGACGGTTGACGTCGTCGTCCGCTTACTGTCGAAGAGCTTCCGGCATATGCTGACTCGCACTCGACGCTCTTACTCATCAAGGGATGTGCGATATTTGCAAAGAGTCCTACTTTTGAAGTGGTTTTTGCGTAGAACGTCGTGGATTATGGATTAGGAATCAGAGATCGGCTTGAACAGTGTCAGTATTTGAAAACAGTAGACGTTCGCTTCGACAACTTGACTTCGTCGAAGCGAAGCTCTTCTCAAAAAAGCTATGGTGCCATTTAAGGTAGCTGACAAATAGGCGCCATTAGACACCATATTTCATTCTAAGCCTGAGTATTGAAGCGGTCAATTTTGTAACGGTGAAGCAGAAGGCTCCGGCAGTCCTGTCGATGGCATATCAATCGGTCGACGATTACTTACTTGGAACGGCCTAGTCATATACCTATCAGCTGTGTATTAGTCTATCAGCAATGCCCATCTGATCTATAAATAAAAGGATAAAGTTTTTGGCGTTAATCAATCCCGTCTGAGTGATGCGCCCCCGCACTCGACTTCCATTCAAAATCGTAGTGGCGTAATGAGTGCGTATGTGGCCTATACAATGACTTGCGGTGGCCAGCCGATGAACAAGTCAGTGCTTTTATCCTCCCAGACGAGTCTGGTACCAATTCACCGACCCCGGGGGGATGGAAGGCTTGGTTGGCCTAGGCGGGCATCGATCCGGGATTCGGACCCCTGACCGTGCGTGTGAGATAGTATCTGATCTATAGTCCTTTTTTATCGCGTTCACGAGCAACTGCCTTCGAATTTTAAAATCGAAAATTTCTAAAAACTTTCCGGGCGCTATATATATCAACCGTTACCCTCAAATTGCTCCGCGGTCTTCGAGAAGAACAATCCTTAGCACTGTAGTGTCCAAACTTAACATGCAATCATATCTGTTGCTTTTCACTGAAGGCGTATTCCTTGTACCACCTGAGATCAACCACGTTTCGTTATACTTTTACATGTAGAAATACTGTAGTTTCAGAAGTCTTGCCGACGCATTTCGGTTTTGACCTACCTTTCCTTCCTATGTGGTACACTTGTTACGAATCTCCTTCACTGTGGGTTCTCTCTCACTGAACGATCTCAGCCGGATAGTCACGAGGCCACCCAGGCTTGTAATAGGAAAGTAAATGGCAGACCAAAATTGCGTGTTTGGGAGCAACATGCTTTCACAGTTGAGAGGCATCATTTTTTTCAAAACTCTCCGGACACCCTAACGTTGTACATCGAAATGCAACTGTAGCTGCTGAAACGAAAGAGCTGCACATGCACTGTGCAAGCGCCCCAGAAACAAAGAAAAACATCGAATCAAAGAGCTGTGAAACATAATGGGTATAACAAAAAAGAGACGCATGAGCAATCGAAGCAGTGCATTCAATTCCTTTGTATATTGATTACCCTAATAATTGGAATGTTCCGTTCTGAGTTTTAAGGACTATAGGTAAAGCTTTGACGTTGATCAATCTCCTCTTTGGGACGATTGAGAGCATGCCAATTTTATTCAATATCAAAGTAGGTTGGAATGCTCATGGGGCCTACACGTACAGTGACTTGCAGTGGTCAGCCTATGTGCAAGTCAATACTTTTCTCCCCTTGAGTAAGCCTGATATCAATTTAGCAAGGGACGGAAGACTCGGGTTGACCATGACAGATTTTGGACTTTGATCCCCGGGCCATGAGCTCGCGATAATGCGCCGCTCGCCGCTATTCCACTTGGGTCCCATAGTGAGTTCAAGGGTAGAAATCACGACAATTTAATTTTTACTAAATTTTGTAGGGTCCTCTCCATCGCGGAATGTGGTCGGGATGTCTGACTTAGACCACGTTCTCAGTACTCGCTTTCTGGAATTGGAAAGTATTTTACGCGAAATCAAAGCAGAAGTAGAGGGGTCGTCACAGAAGCGGAACATGACTCAGGTAATAAATTATAGACGCGAATATGATGAGGTAGGTGCTTATTTCGCCAATTCCTTTCAAACTCTCAAATCGCGGCTCCAAGCAAGTGGCATAAGCAGATTGCACGATCACAGGATCATTGTGATCTTTTTCCTCACCTAAATGAGCTGACTATCATGGATTGACTGAGCAAACGCACATGCTTAGCATACCTTCCCAGACAAGTGACTCTCTCCAATTCGCAGGAAAAATACCTCAGTAATTCCGGCGATGAAAAGACAACTGTGAATTGAAAGCTGATACTTTTTTTCAAGCGTTAATATTTTGGAAAATCCCCCTATAGTTCTACATATAATTTGAGCAATGTCCTTATATTGCGGGTTAGTTAATAGGGCCCGGTTTAAAACAATCGCCCGCTCAGATGTATTCAACTAAATCCAAGAAGAAAATGTTGTTTTGACCTTTTTTATTAAACCAGGCGGCTACGCACGCTATTGCGTGCGCTGGGGGCTCTAGCCATAAAGGACGGAGCCACATGAGCTTCTGATTTTCATTATAAACCTATGTCATTTGAGCCTCTTCCCTAGCACTTCTGTAGCGGCCATCATTCTTTATGGGGTTGTGTGTGGCCATGAAGAGCACTCCGATGTATCTAAATCAAATACCTCTGCAGTCCATCTAGTCGAAGAAACTGTGTACTTTGGGCTGTGTGTGGCCATGAAACGACTTTGAAACGTGCCGACTTCGCCCACTTCTGGGATTTTACCACATTTGGTGCCCACCCCGCCCACCTCGGCGATTAGACCACATATGTTCTTTTACAC